>DWTO01003031.1:0-13104 GCA_018244755.1 Jemadia pseudognetus | reverse complement strand
TACGATCCGCATTGCCTATAGAAGGTCCGACTATGTTCCACTGGGAAAATGCAATGAGAATATAAACGATTATAATTCCTGCTGGGAAAATATAATCATTATAATGAGGACTGCAACGTACAAGCAAAAACTTCGTAAATTAATGTTCGTATCGCTTAACTGAACGTAGTCAAAGTAAAGTGAATTATTTATAACATAATGTAACACTGTTCGACACATTAAGAGGTTGTGGGCAGTGCGAGTGGCTGCGGGGACCATTAGCTTGCGAGAGCGCTGTTTAATTCTGGATACAATCATTTTCGCCTCCGCCAATATCATGACACATTTGCGTCTCAATTTGAATTAAAATTGTATTCGAGTTAATGCAACATAAAATGAGCTTTTTACAGCGCTCGCCTATCCTCCAATCAACGTCCCGCTTAATTTAATGAACACGATACAAGCCCACGTCGGATCCGATCCGAGCTAAATTAACATGTGATTTGGATATACGTAGATGTTCGTGTTGTCTTAATTAACCGTCTGTATGGTGGGCGAGTTTGTCATTACCGCCTGCTATGCACCACGCGATATTAGTTTCTAATGCGTCCACTTAAAGACGTGAATTCTGTACAGATTGCGCTAACGTTTCCGCTTTCTGGGTGGGCTTGGTTAGAGACGAATATCTCTCCAATGCAACTTGAAAACGAAATCGTACTACAATAGAATAAAAGCGATTATTAATTTCGCGCCCCTCAATCATTGCCCGAATAATGATGACACTCTCTAATTAATGATATCCCATTTGATATCATTATTAATTGGGTTAGGGATATCGTTAATGTTCAACTTTCGTTGAATCTCATTGTTACATCTTAACCGCTCATCTATCATTATAATGAGATAATTTTTAACTAATGCAATACATGCTGGTGTTGTTGCTGGAAGCGGTATCATTAATAAAACATATTAATGTAACCTACTGAATTAATGATGGTTTCTTTGAAAATATAGATTGCTTGAAATCGCAAGTGTCTACATAATAAATATATTAAATGTTACGTAATATTTTACACATTATACACTGATAATGACATTTCTAAAAAACTTTGATTTTGTTGAATTTGATTTAATTTAAATATTCATGGGCATCCGGTCTATGTATGTATGTAGTTATAAATTATATACTCGTATTACATATAATAATACTTCTTTTTAAGATTGCATATCATCTATTTTAGATATAAAGGAAAACATTGAGACGAAAACGTACAAGACATAATGTTCTTTGTTAGTATTAAGCAATGGTTATCCCCTAGGCAGTGTCGCAGACAGAGGATTCACCCATCATTTTCTAGGAGGATAATCGTGTTTTATGTGCTATACGACTATAAATGTTGATATTTTCCGCTTATGTAAAATGCATTCATGTACAAAGATATTGCAAAGAAGAATAAAGCCACGATGCCAAAACATATAGTCAAGCATCTGACAGTAGAATAATACAATAACATCACGCCCGCAATCCCCGAAGAGGGAGCCAGAGGAGTGTAATACACCCTCTCGTTTAACAAGTTACGTTTACGTCCCATCATGGAATCGGTGATAGCCTTTTGTAATACACAGGGCATATCGGCCTTTAACGGTCTACTGCTTTTCATAGGTTTTTCCTAAGATGTGTCTCAACACTCGGTCTTCCGCAGATCTCATCCAGCTACTACCCTTAAAATCGTTAGTCTAACGGCTCACTTTCAGTAACGGCAACGCATTTCTTACTTCAGACTTTACAAAACCACAATCGGGAAATCATGACAGCTGAAGAATTTACATTAACGCCTGCGTAAGTCGACAACGTTATTAGAACGCGCGCCAATCGTAGAACGAATCTTAATTGACAATAATCAGCAAGTTATTTTCCGATCTATATAAAACAATGTTGCTTGTAACGAACGCGAATTGAGCCCTGCATAGCAATAAAATACCGTTCCCCATTCCCGTCCTCAGCGCGGCCATTGACAATACTGTTACATCAACAGGATTATTCCGTGAGGTTGTTATTAAGTAAATATTCAGAATAATAATTCATGTGCCCCGCTCTCGCTTGGCCGGTGGAGGCTATAAATCATGTCATTAACGGACCACCACTTTGATCCACCGCTTACCTTCGACCCTATCATTAATATGGAACCAGCTCGGTAATGAATAACTACCAACCCGTGGTTTGCTGACGTGCTCTTGCACTGCTCGCCGGATCGACATGCGTTTAGGAAATATGGCCGTGTCAACGTGTCTTGTGTGATACTAAATTGAGATGCAGTAGAGAGTGGTGAATTTAGAAGCAAGTCAATTCTGTGATAATAGATATATCTGACACTCGGTGCTCTCTGCGCTCCCCGGGTGGGAGCTGGTGTGATTGTTTAATAATTTGACTTGTGTCTACTTGAGAGTGATGAACTAAATTTTTGGAACTTAGTAACTCTCTGCTCAAACCGTAAAGGATATATCAATACGTCACTACAATATGATACTAATTAGAAATATACTTGAGAGAGACGAATGTAGAATTATGTTGTCTCCAAGAATAGAGATACTTGTTACTCATTGCTCTGTCTACCCTGATAAGGACAGGTGTGACGATTTAAAAAAATAACGCTACACTACACTGCTATTTTACTTACAATAAATAACATCGAAATGATACAAAGTTGCAATTAGTTATCAGTACAAGTTGGGTCGGTCGCGCTCCAGTAGTTACATAGCTACCAATACCTAAAAATAGGAACCGAAAACTGTTAAAACCGTAACATTAACAGTTCGCGCTAAGCACTCGCAGCGGCGACTGCCGCCTGTGGGGCCTCGTTAGGATTGTAATATTTTATGCTAATATATTATATATGAATAATTCATATTATTTGTTTGTGTTACTGTCGCTTGTAAGGGTTTATAATGTTTGTTCCTTTGTTGTTTATGTAATTGTTTTTTTAATATAAAGCATGAAGAGTAATTCTCTTTCAAAGCCGACCACGCATTGGACGCTCCTCAGGTGCTGCAAATATTAATAGGCGACGGTGACCACTTAGCATCAGGTGGTTCGTTTGCCTGTTTGTCAAGCTCAATATATATTTAAACAATATAACGTCAGTGTTGTACATATTATTGTTACTATTGGTATACAGTCACGGCGAGTCTCCCACGGTGTAAGTAGAGAGCATGAAATGCTAAATATCTCTGTTCTCACAGATGTGACATGCTCATTCTATGTATATTATATACTTTTTTCACATAAGAGTTAAGGTGGTTTTTTCGTTGCTCACTTCCTACCCTAAGACGTCGCGTCATTACGTAATGGTAATAATAATTGTTGACATAAATACCACTAAACCACGCTGGTCCAAGAGGCCTGGTTCCGCGAGCGCACGCGCCGTTCGTTATATATCTTCCTCGTTTCGACTTAATCGGAGCCGCATTACGATATTTTGCTTAAGCCACTAAACATTGTATCGTACCGCTATCGATACTCCATTGTTTCCCTGCACTAATCATTTTAACTTGGCGCACCTACCGCGCTCGTGGATGGGGCGACCATACTTGTGTTCAATATAAAATCAGGACCTTACACTACTCGTATACATTATACCTTACATTTTCCACTTCAGTGATGAGACTCAAAGTCTTAATACCCAACGTTAGAAAATGTACCTCAAAAATAATTGAAATAATTTGAATTTGACTCTAATACCTACCCAACACAGTTTTATTTAGTCCATGATTTTGGATATGTACGATGCAGACAGAGAGCAGACAAACCTCCATATAAGTTCATAATTTATAGCACCAACAAGGTGTCTAATGCCTAGTGAAATTAAGTCCGCCCTTTGTAACCTAGGTATAGGAAATCAATAAAGAGTATAAAAAAAATTATTCACAAACGGATCTGTTGACATTTAGTATTTTATGATATCCTGGATAAAATGCAACAATTGGTAACATTAGTATCGGGCGATTCATAAATTTTCAAGCGGCCCGAACCACCGTTACGTCGCAGTGCTATCGCGGACCCAACAACTAAATCGAATTAATAACGACAATATCAAATCCCATACCATTTTGCTATAACTTTATTTAACCGTAACGTAACTTAATACTTTGTAAGCGGTTTGTACCGATAGCAACTGTAGCAAAATCAAGTCGGTCGATGTAAGCGAAGTGACAGAACATGGCGGCGGTAATAGAATGTACTGGAAAGGCGGATATAGAATCTTCTGGAATGGTCGATGTAGAACATCCTGGAAAGGCGGATACACAATATTCTAATAGATGATTTAGTTTTGCATATACAATGGATACTTTAAGTGCTAAAGTCAACTAGAGTAATATACTGCATATGCCTTAGACCTTTTCACTACTTGCGTGTTCGAAAGACTATCTACTTTTTGCTCGAATTAATAACTATTTCAATAATCATATACTTTGATTGCTAGGGGTGTGACTGTAAAGTACCATTAGTACTTCAGTCATGAAGAGAACATATTTTCTCATGTATGAAGAGAGTGTTGAATGTGGAGGTTAGAGTTATTTGCCACTCGGTGCTCTCTGCCTACCACGTAAGGAACCTGGCGTGAAGATATGTATGTATGTACTTATTACTGCAGTTTTCAATGCTGCTTAGGGACTTATGTTTCTCGGGATGGCCAACTACTAATTTGATTTCTGAAAATTATTCTTAATAGCTCCCGCTTCGCAACACCAATTTAAGAAAGACTATCTTATCTATAAATTGAATCATTTAACTTATATAATTTTAGTTTAGCGAAGGTGGAATGACGGAAATGTTTAGAAAAAAATATTATTATAAAACTGTTTAAATGTTCTACTCAATTCCACTATTTTTTTATACAGTTCTTTATAAAATTACTTTTGAACCTTACACTGTGATAACATTTACAAACTACTGAATTACTTATTCAAATTTATTATTCTCTATATATTATGCCAAAAAATACAGAATTTAACAAACATAATGTCACCGTAAATAACAAGATAAAATCGAAACGTAACACATTGCAAAAACAAAACGCACCAAGTTAATTTATATAATGCGCAAGCGTGTTGTAAGAGCGACATTTGCCGTCAGGAAGCGGCACATGACGTCAGGGTCACGCATCGAACGAACTTTCTCGATCGATTTCATACCTATGTTTCGAATTCCAATCGTATCTGCTTACACTTCTAATTCTGCGATTGCATTCGAATTAAATATTCAAATAACGATGTCAATTGCTTTCAGATTTTACATACGCAGCGGTAGTCGGTCCGATACGCTAGTTTATGGAATGACATGCGGTATTGCGGGATTCGCAATATATTGCTAATGCAACCGCTCCAGGGCCTTGTTCGAGTTGGAAATGCTTGTCTCGAATAAATTCAAACTGTTCACCTATACATACTCTAACACACAATTTTCTTCTCCCAACCGCTTCCTATTAGGATTAGTAAGAAATTAATGAAACTGTAAGTTGTCTTCTAGCGTTACATATTTGATGAGTAGTGTTAAGGGTTTAGGTTTCGTATACGAATTCTCCGTTTTAGAGGTATGTATTGTGTTTTGTAACTTTTATTTGAATATTATTATTGTTATATCGTCATGGCAAGCTCTATATGGGGTAGGTAGAGAGCAAAACACCTATTTCATAATAGCAATTGTAGGTCCTTTAACAGATGAAGCCGTTGACACAAAAATAAATCGTAGTAAAAATGCAGACTTAGAAATTTGGTGGTTTTCTCGTTCTAAAATTAAAATAGATGAAACAGTTTAATAGGAAGAAAATTTTGTCATTTAAAAATCCGCAGTCACTAATGAAATTAAAATTGTACAATGTTTGTTATTAGAACTCATTCGTTGTTATTGATACAACACTTTACTAACCCTTGGCGGATACTCTGTACTATCACACTTAGAGAAAATACTAAACAGCTTTTTGAAAGCTCGAAAAGTCCTAATAACCCCATACTACATACTAGCAAATAACCCTATACAAACCGCTCGTTAAACAGCATCGACGGCGCGCGTCCCGCCCCATCAACTAACGAGCACAATCGATTGTCTTATAAAAGCACTATCTTAAGTCGCGTCTAATTTCCTGCATCGAAATTTACTATAACTCGTGCGGTGAGATAGAGTTGCAGGACGCATCCTGCCGGTCGGTGGTCCGACGACACTCGTTACCGCGAAATTGGCACCGCTTGTACCTCCGCTACCACGCTCTGATTTTATTTGCTATGGCTTCCAGGTCGTGGAATTGGTTCCGCACGTAATACGTGAATGTATCGGATATTTTTATTGAGGGCCCATTTGAATCTCGCTTTTTTATGATACAAATCAGCGTGTACCATATTCTCATGTTACATGATCAGAATCAACTATGTATGTACGTTTATGTAGCTGTGTTTAAAAACGTAAATCACGCCTGTAATCCCCGAAGAGGTAGGCAGAGAAATGCAGTACACTCTTACGTTTCATTAATGACGTTTACGTCCCACTACGGAATATATAATGAGTCTATTGCCATACACCGGGCACATATCTAGACTCCGAGCCACTACTAGAAAATCTAAATTAGAAACTTTTAGTAGTGCCCGACCCGGGAATTGAACCCAGGAGCTCCCGATCTGCAGTTGCACTTGCAACCAACACGACCAACGAGGCAGTCCGTGTAGCTATATTTAATTATTATTGTATCATAACGCTTGACCCCTCACAAGGTAGGCTGTATACCTATCTCTCCATGCTCTAACATTGATTGCTAAATATGTCATCCTTACAGACCTGACACGCATCTTCCACATTATATTTAACTGACATCATAAGTAATTCCAACACTCGTGACTTGGTTGGACTGGTCTGCATAGCAGAACGCAAAAATTTACTTACTAGGTACAAGGTGTTAATTTTATTTGTTGTTTTAACTAAATTCAGACGTTACCATCATCAAAATGGTAGTGATGTAAAGAGTAAAAACCATATAAAGATTATACATTGGCTAAACAATCGTAAATTTAATTCGATAGAACACTTCAATGTGTCCAGAGGTTCGCGTGTCGTCTCTAATGGCGGTCTATTGATGTGAGCGTTAGCTACAGCCGCACCTGGCGGCTGCCCGCGGCATGATACACGGCCCGTTAGAAAACTACGCCTTGCCGTTGCACTAATTTGAATTGAATGTTACAAATGTAGGTACTATTGGGACGTATTTGGAACTCCAGTTTTAACTAACTCCTTGTCTATTGATATTTGAGTTGGGCTTAGTCACTATCGCATTGAGTTGTTTTTTCGCCCTATTTCTGCAAATGCTTTGTCATATAATTAAGAGTTATTTTGAATGCTATCATTTCTGATTTTCTATAGTATCCATTCACATTTCATATATATTCAATATTAAAAAACGGTTTACTTGTTGAACAATTATCGTATTTCATTATTTAATTTAAGTCAGATCACATACGAAAGTAATTGATAATTGCAAGTCTGTTTAATTGAAACAAGACCAAGTCATCGGTTTGTATTCGTTCATTACAGTTGGAAAATAAAACCCTCAATATTTACTAGCAGAACGAATTGATTATCTGCATTACGTGTGATATATTATAGAAGAAGAAACAGCTAAGGCACTTTGAATATTATCATTCTATAAATGTAACTCTCAACATTAGCATGTTTCTCTAATAAAGTACACTTTAATACGTTAACAAGTGACATGTATATCTGTTCGATGCACTATATTTGTTGTATGTAAAACGGTTGCCATCAATTCTTTAGGTTTTTAATAGGAGTAGAAGAAACACATCTGTGAATAGAATACTACTGGCTTTGAGGCTTGCCTGTGTATTTCATAGAAGTGTATTGAAAACCGTGCGCAATTGATGCAAAGTTACATAGACCATTTTATGAGAGAACATTGAAGGAGAATGTATGATATAAAACTAGATTGTATGTAAGAGAATGTGTAATATAAAACAAGATGACTGCTTCGTAGGTCGTATTGGTTACAAGCGCGACTGCCCATCGTTATGTCCTGTTTTCTTGACCCGGGTGGGACATTATTGGACTTTTCAAATTTAGATTGTATAGTAGTGGCTCGGAGGCTGGTAATGTGTCCGCTGTATGGCAATAGGGATGCCATCAATGGCATAGTGGGACGGAGACGTAACTAGCGAAATGTGGGAGGGTACTACATTCCTCTGCTCACCTCTTCAGGGATTACAAGCTTGATTTTACGTAAAACAAGATAATGTAAAATAAGAAATGTTTCTATAACATTGATGCAAATACCGTGTGAGACCAGGACACACTTGTGTTGATCATACATACGTATATGTCAGACACTGACCGATGGGTGTGTTAAAGATCTCCTGAACTGATTAATAAATGTACGAGAAGCATTGGCGTGAAAGTATTATAGTAAGAAAACTCTATTTACAATTTTCGTGTAATAATTCCAAGTAAAAGAATAACAATTCTAAGTACCTACTACTTAGAATTAAAAGAATATTATTGTTGTTCAGTTAGTGTCGGGGCTCGCGTGTCTCTAATAGTCGTTAGGAACATCTCGATGCGAGCGGCGCACGCGCGCCACCTGGTGGCCGCCCGCGGGCGCGCACACGGCGCGAACACGCCTCGATGCTACCTGCAAATTAGACACGTTATAGAACTAGATTTGAATTTAGAGGCGAATTTTAAGTACGCCAAGTTACAGATACAACGATAGCAATTTCAAGTATTACTACATATTAAGAAGCAATATATTATGCATTTTATAAACGTTTAGAAATGTGTTTATTTGCAAAAAAAATTCTTGGGTCTCGTATGAATTAAAGCATAATTAACGATCCTTAAGGATAGCAATTGCGCGCAGTTCCCGCCACGACGAAATGAAGGATCTCGGATAGGTTCGAAACTGAATAGTTTATGTATTTTTCATAAAATACATACAATACATACCCGAGTTAATAGTAATTTAATAGTGACAACTGACTTGGTTGTCCGGCGCACACTAAGTCATATTTAAGCTCTCAGCATACGGTTAGTCGCGTGTCTTTATCATCGCGTGCCAGAAACAAAAGTTAATCAAAGTGCACTAACACTAAAAATATACAAGCTTGCAGTATATTTAACGCTCCATGCAGGTCATGGATATTTATTGTAAAGATACATTAATAAGTTATAAGTAATAGTTGTATATATGTATAAGAATTTAAATAGAAAAATATGCACAATAAATATTGTAGGTAGTTTTTTTCTCAAGCTTTGCGTCGTCTTAACGTAACGGAAGAATAATAATATTCGTTTATTTTAAAATTCGAACGCCGTTAATAATGACGATGACCCATCGCAAGCGGGCAGGTGCTTGGTTGGCAATGTTTTTGCACTGTCAAACATCTTGTAGTACAATAGTGTAATAACCTCCGAAAACTGGCCGCGTCCAATTCCACCTGAACCGTAAAATATCGATTTGTACGCTTTGACCACCGCTCTGGTTATCTGCACCCACAACCTGTCGCATTGACGAAAAACTGATTGTGAATAGACATAAAAAAATATATGATTCTTCGGTTTTTCTCATCCTGATTTATACGAGTCGGATGAGACATATTTTTTTCTGCTGGATACGATTTTTTCTTTCGTTTTTTTTTCGTTCGAAATTCGAATCGATGGTTGAAATGTTCATCCAGTCGCGGTTCAGTGGCGACGCGGCCGAGAAGGAATTTGAATGAACTTGGACCGAATTCAATGTAAGTAGTTAGATTTTTGTATTGTTTGTTACATTTTAAGTCAATGTCGGACGGTGGTGGCTTTACTCTATATACCGATACAAATATTATAAATCATATACAAACATACATATTATTATATGTAACAAGGTTTCAAAGTGATATGAAACGTAAATTCGCTATGAACAATATATTCCAATGATATTTAAATTCTAATACATTGATTTAAATATACATGGTTGTCACTTGTTTGTTTAAAATATCTATAAAATTAATATAAAGAGTGACAAACAAACAACTTTAAGACACATTTTATATTGTCATCTTGATACCAATTACATTTTATTTTTCGCGATAACTTATCAGTATTGCATTCAAAATGTCTTAGGAGTATATTGTTCTCCCTTAGTTCGATTGAAAGTTTAAAGTTAACTCATATTGTGTCTGTCTGTCATTGGCATAGCCTTACATCACTGACAAGATCGTATCCTTCCGTAGGTTTGAAGGATGTAAAGCTACCAACACATGCGCCAACAGTTCGATGCTGGCTCCGTTGGCGCGCCGCGACCCTGATGCTGAGCCGGTCGTGTGGCCAGCCTGGTGCTACTCAGGTATACTCCGCAAAATACAGCACTACTCAACAGTTCATTATGATCAGACTCGCAGACCACCTTAAGATCCGAAACCAACCTCGCCTGCTCGTGGTACACGCTATAAGACGTGGCTCTGGCGACGGGTCGATTGCGGTACATCGAAGTCTTCCTAAGCGCCTTGCCCTGGCTGCGGTGAGCAGCAGCGCACGCGGTGTGAGGATCCGTGCTTTGCCCACAGCCCATATGCCAAAGCTGGGAATCAAGGACAACATGTCCTCAGGGAAGGTCTAAGGCCAACCGTGGACTGGGGACGCATGATGTGATGCGGCTAGTACGCGCATATGCACAGTTCATTATATAATGTGGTAATGCTAACTGAAGGCTACTTTAGTGCATATCAAAAGCAGAGCTAATGTGGCTTATCAGTTAATATGCAATTAAACACCCCTTTCTTGCTATATGTACCTATGTTTTATTCGGTCATTAACATATAAATTTATGTATTTACTAATATATTGACCAACGAATTGGTCTGTTTATCATTTGGAAGCTGAGGTGAAAATTCTATGTAGGAATAGTTCATTCAGTGCTTCTCTATGATACGATATGACTGCCTCGTTGGGCGAATTGCGACTGCTGATCAAAAGGTTCATGTCCCGGGTCGGGAACTATATTGGATTTTTTTTATTGAATTTACTACTAGTGGCTCGGAGTCGGGATTTTTCCGGGTGTATCGGAATTGGCTCACGAGCTATTTCACGATGGTAAGTAAATGTAACTGGTGAAGCGTGGGAGTGCACTACACTCCTCTGCCTACCTTTTCGGGGAATACAGGCGTGACTTTATGCTTTTTGATATTACTCTTATAATATTGAAATAATAATTTGGAGATTATACATCACTCACTACATTCTATACGCATGAATTTCAATTCCTTCAATTTCTGTGAGTAGATACTAGCCAATTATGTAGGTAGGTGCATCCTAATCACATGAGATAAAACAAGTATTGGTGGGAAAAAAAATACAGCTCCATTTGTAGGAAACAGGAGCACGCGAAACAAGCGGAAAAGCGGTATATCAGCTATCCGTGGATCTGTGCGCGGTGGGTGGCGGGCGGCGAGCGGCAGGTGTGCATTTCCATACCGTGCATCTCCCGTACGAGCCCTCGCGTTCGGCTGCCGTCGGCTTTTTTCGGCTCGCGCTCGCCTATTAGCCGCGCTACCGGACTTTTCACGGAGTTCGTTTAGATACAAAACGATATAAATTATTACATACATAATTAAAATAGAATTCATTGTCTATTATATGATGTGGTCGGTAAACATGACTCAATTTGATTTTAATTTCATTAGTGATACTTAAATTTAAATGGTTAAGATAATGAAGAATTTATGGCAGTTTCGTGCTCATTAAACATGGAATTTGGGTTGTATTTTGAGCTACGCATCTTTGTACTGGATTCTACGTAGTTTATCGGCATACATTTAACAGTATATTATATAACTTTCCTGAAAAATGCAGTTGGGTAATTGTTCCTGTACGAATATAGATAGAAAACAATTGTGAACTAAATGTTGAATATAAATTAAACGTAAGAATTTGAAATATTTAATGCGCTGGTACAGTTGAAACTTGTATTTATTTAACTAGTCTACAAATAACAGTTTACACAGTTCCATATATATAACTATGTTTAATAAAAACATATATGGATTAGCAGAAACAGTTTAAAAAATTTATCACCTAGTCTTCTTATCTATTCTATTTATAAATTATTTTCTTTTTAACCGACTTCATTTATTGTTCTAATACCAAAATTATTATAGCCATTTCTATTTATTATTACCAACATATTCATAAATAATACTATAATTCGTAAAAAAGAATCCATTTAATATTCAAAAAGATAAAATAGTTGGTACACATAATTGAATTTTAACCCTGTATTTTAGTTATGAGTACTTTGAAATTTACTATAACGGACGGTTACTTGTCAATAATTTAATAACTGCCATGACGCGGTATAACAGAACAATTTTAAAAAATAAAATTTAACCATTAAATTACGTACATTCCATTTTTGTTTTTATAAGAAAATAGATTTAAAACGTGGGCTGTCGTAGCCGGCAGTCAACATTATGGACAAAGTGGCACGTAATTTGGCGATTATGGGAATATTGTGGCGTTCTGTTGAAAGATTCCAAATTGAACGCCTCCATCGCTTTACTTCACAGCTCTCGATTGAAACAATCATCGCCACTTAGAGCCTTTGAGGCTTAGACGCGTTGTCATGGAAACTGCGCACTCATGCACCAGCGCCCCAACATTTTTCTAGTATGCAATAAAAAAAAATTAAACAAGAAAATTAAATCACATACTAATAATATTCCTTAAAAACACACATTTATTCCATATTATATGATATATTCCCGGTGTGTGGCAATATAATAAACGTATATAATAAACGTAAGTGGTAAAACGTGCGAGTGTATTGCATTCCTCTACCTATCTTTTCGGAGATTATAGGAATGATGTTATGTTTTTTATTCGCTTCAGTGAATTCTTAAACTATTTAGAACATAATATACGATATCATATTCTTAATACATAATTTTTAATATCTAAATTTCCACTAAACGCATGACATTTACTTGTAAGGAAACAATGGTCAGACAACTCGCCCGACATTGAAGTAAGCTAGTACTATTACTCAGGCTTAGCAATTGAGATGCTCGACTCGTAACGACTGAGTCGGGCTGAAT
>DWTO01003030.1:0-13104 GCA_018244755.1 Jemadia pseudognetus | reverse complement strand
ACTCTAAAATTAGCAGTGTTTATCTACTATATTATGCATGTATTATACATATAAACCTTCCTCTTCAATCACTCTATTTATTAAAAAAAACCGTATCAAAATCCGTTGCGTAGTTTTAAAGATTTAAGCGAACATAGGGACATGAGGACAGAGAAAGCGACTTTGTTTTATTCTATGTAATGATGTTGTACATCTCGGATAATATTATGTACATTATAAACTACAGCAAAAACTCGAAAATAGTTGATTCATAACATTTATTAATTGTTTCTCGGGTTTGATTATATTATTAATATTTGTAAGTGTAAATGTTATATACATACAAATGTAATAATGTTTATGGAACGAAGTCAATAACTAATACTATTTTACAATACCTTTCGCTTGTTAATAAATTCTAAGCCTGAATAACGTAAAATAGGCTGCCTCGACCAGAGTTGGTTGCAAGCACGACTGCCAATCCATAGGTTCTGAATTCAGTTCCCGGGTCGGGCACTTTTAGATTTGTCTAACTTGGATTTTCTGGTGGTGGCTCGGAGATACATAGTAAGACGTAAACGTCAATGGGGAATCGTGGCAGTGTACTACACTCTTCTGACTATGACTTCGAGGATTACAGGCGTGAAGTTTACCTCTGGTTACCATGATTTTAAACTAACTGAAATTATCAATTTTAACATTCTTTCACGACACTAAAATCTGTTTACAAATGTGTTTACAAATGTAGTAAACATTTAATATCTATACCCACAGTTGTAATAAGAGTATCAAAGAATTGGTATCTACATAATTATGTATGTACATAATATTCACACATTAGATTATTGCTATATGAGTCAGCCTTCTCATTTTAAGCCTATTCAGATTAATTTCTTCATTTCTAAGATCACATAAATTCTCAAGTGGATTATTCTTGATAACAATTTTACGATTTAAAATTCAAACATAATTAAAATAATCACGAGGCACAGACGGAGGGAACCCTTAATGGGACCCGGCGTGAAGACAATAATAATAATAGCAAATGTTTGGTTTGTTGGACCTATGTAGATATTTATGATTGAAAAATATATGTAACGTCACAATTGAGGTGACGTCATTCTAACTAGTTCTGACACCTTATTGCCGAATTGTAGTTAAAGTGTGTATTCCGTCTCCATTAGTCTAGACTAGACGCTTCTCGTTTTGTGGGTCGCAATTATATTGCTAACGTAACGTAACGTAACATCACGCCTGTTATCCCCGAAGAGGTAGGCAGAGGAATGTGGAACACTCCTACAATTCACCAGTTACGTTTACGTCCCATTTTGAAATAGGTGGTGAGCCTATTGCCATGCACCATTATATTGACCCTTTCACAAAATTGAAAACGTAAAAATATGTTTTGAAAATCACCTATTTGACTGCAAGCAGTAAATATTTCATTTTAGCATTTCATTTCATTCATTCATTCATTCATTTCATGCACATCAGTTTAGTTACCTATATCTTCAACATAATGTCTCTTAACATAGAACTTTTTTTGAGAACGTACTTAACATTCAAGCTTTCCTTACCATTGTAGCCTCCAATTAAGATGTATTAACTAACATGTGTAACATTTGCAGGTTCGCAATGCTACGGCCGTGTTCATAATGAACCTCTCGTGTTCGGACCTGCTGTTCTGCTGCTTCAACCTGCCGCTGGCCGCGTCCACGTTCTGGCGCCGCTCGTGGGCGCACGGGCGCACGCTCTGCCGCATGTTCCCGCTGGCGCGCTACGCGCTGGTCGCCGTCTCCCTCTTCACCGTCCTGGCCATCACGATCAATAGATACGTCATGATCTCACACCCCAGGCTCTACCCAAAGTAAGTTAATCTCTCTTATCTGTGACCGTTTAACATAGTACCCTTTCTGTACAACATAATGTTCCCGAATTCTGTAATTAAAATAAATATCGATTATCGTCTAACTATACCTATATACGTACTCGTAATTTTTATCAGTTACTTTTGACTGCTTATTTGTTACTGGTATCGTTTAATATGTAATTGGCGTATAAATGATTCGATATTTATTACGGTTATTAAATCAGGCCTTACATAAGAGACATAAAAACTAAGACTATGTTTTATATGTACTTCCTAAAGGGTCTGTTTCTTATATGCAGGTTGTATAGAGGAAAATACTTGGCACTGATGGTAGCCAGTACATGGATTTTCTCATTCGGAGCTCTGATCGCTACATGGCTTGAAAAATGGGGGCGATTTGGCTTGGATCCTTCTATAGGTTCGTGCTCGATACTTCCTGATCGTAACCAACGGTCGCCTAAAGAATTTCTTTTTGTGGGCGCCTTTATGCTACCCTGCTTAGCAATTGGCATATGCTATGCGCGGATATTTTGTATCGTTCGAGAAGCTGCTAGAAGATCTCGAGCTCCGGGTCGAGGAAGACAGCGCACTGCGCTCGAAGACTCCGCAGTGGGTTCAGCATCCACGGCATTAGAAAGATCTCCTGGTCCTGAGAATGGCGTAAATCATGTTGCACCCCCTCGAAGAGCTCTTCTAGCGCCGCCAATGTTACAATGCCCTCCCACACCTGCACCAGAACGATCTTCATCATCCGGCGTTGATACGCTGGATGGGCATGATGACGAATGCGCACTGGACGCCAAGCCCAGAACTCCAAGTGGAGGCGACACAGCAAAACGACTTCGACACGCGGCTGTGGCCTTAAAGCGTTCGCCAGCACCAGCTAGACCTCCTAAGTTAACCCAAAAAGACAGAAAACTTCTCAAAATGATAATGGCTATCATGCTTTCCTTTTGGGTCTGCTACTTGCCGATAACTCTGACGAAAATATTTAGAGAGTTCACATCACATCCGGCAGCAAACATAGCCGGCTACATCCTGATATACCTCACCACGTGTATCAACCCAATAATATACGTAGTGATGTCCAGCGAGTACAGACAAGCCTACAAGAATCTACTGATGTGTCGGAGGAGAGCGTGACGCTCGGCCGGCGAAGGTGTCTCTGAGAAGCGCCCGCCGTGAGAATCTCAAGAGTCGTTGAACTTATCTCGCGTTGTGAAAGTATTATTTAGTCTACCTAATCGTCCTAAGTTTTAAAACGCAGGCGTAATTGGAAATTGTAGTTTGTAACGCGTAAACGTATGTACAAGTGAATCATCCGTTTATTTATTTGTAAAACAACTGTTGAATGTATGACGTTAATGATGTTTTCGTTGAATGAAATAAAAATGTAAGCCGTCCGGGATTGTGCTAAATAAAAAAACAAAGCTCAGAAACAAATGTAGGTTTCATATTGGCTTCGGAAAACTGTGAAGTTGAAAAAACATAATATTAAGATGTCAGTTTCCATTTACTTGTAGGTGTAAGTATAGATTTAAGAGTTATTATCTCATATGCATATATTTATTATTAGTTATAAGATGTTGTAGTTGAATCAGTGGTTATAAACAATAATTATACTTGCAAGTGAATGATAATTTTCACGATGTAGGATTAATATTTGAAATAGACGAAACATATGTAGATATTAAAGACCCCATAATTCATTGTAAACAAGTTTGATACATAAGCATGTATTGATAAGCATTCCAATGAGAAAATAATAAACGAAGCATTTCTACCGACCATTATATTGATATTGTTTAATGGAAATGATGTCAATGGCAAGATAAACAAAGAAAGTTAGTTTTAAAGGATCAATAAATTGTTATGTTCGCGTTTGACGTGTGTGAACGCGGTTAAAAGATTCGCCTGTTATCAATGACGGGCGAAACCCGATGTATCCTTAAAAGTGAGTCACGGGGGAAACTCGCAGTTTAACCGATCCAATGACAATATTAAACATCATTTGTGTATTAGTTACTGTTGATGAGTGACGTGCCAGTGAACGTTGGCAATGATTGGTGCTTTACGAAACTCGACGAGCGCAGTTTACGGCAACGGCAGTGCGGCGTACGGTACTGATGATGAGCTAGCCGCTGTGCAACTGTTCACTAACTATCCCGAGGGGCTGCTGCGCTTCGCGGCCGGATGCTGCATCTTCTTCATGGTGATCGGCATCCCGGGGAACATCATCACAATTGTGGCGCTTGCACGGTACAAAAAAGTGAGTACATACTGTATATATTATTTTTATGTCATCACGCCGAATTCTTTACAAGATAGGTAGAGATAACCGAGTGTCAAATATATCTATCTTCACAGACCTGACGTCCCTTCCTCATGCATCACTCTTCGTACCTGCGCGCCAGGTTTTGAGACTGTCGCATATAACTACCGACTTAATCTACTCATGCTGATTAATGGATTTAAAAAGAACAATGAATTTTAATTGTTCAATTTAGCTCATTTAAAATCGATTGCAGATTCCATACCGTACTGTACCTTGTAATTGGCCAGGCGTCTCTAGTAAGGTTTGACACCAACAGTATACGAGTAAATCATTTATAACTTTAAATGTTTGTATCAACTGCAGATAACATTAATTGGAGAACTGCTGTTCCGTCAAACAGAGGTCAAGGTCATAATTTGAAAGATAACGACATTCATTTTTAAGATAAATGGTTATGAAACGTTTTCGTTCAATTATTTTGAGTTTCACAGTTTAAACTATACTCTAGCTAGTCAATTGATAGAGATGTTTCATTTCATTTTAAATATTTTGATCTCCCACGTTCATAGACAAGTGTACCATAGTGTAAGTGTACCATACAAATGGCAAAGCATAATGAATGAAATTAATCGAGTAAGCAAGATTAATGACAATAAATTAAGAGCTAATCGACGAACAAAACAAGCCCTTAGTACCAGCAGTTGGGTATTCATAGATTGTAATATTAATAACAGATTCACTTTCAGTAATTGCTAGGCTTATGTTTGTATCTATTTCCGTATAGTATAGTACTCTTTGCCTAACTCGTAAATAACTTAGGATGATGATATAATATTCCACGCATGTAAAATCAGTTATTTACATTCATTTTTAGTTGCCTTTGACGCATTATCAAGTGTAATTATAACGAGGAAAATTTTATTGGCTTCGTAAACAAGTCGAGTACTTATATTTATATACATACCTATATGTATATCGTACAAGTGGGATTACAACACATATGACTGCCATGTATTTGCAGTAATTCTTGTATGTTTCTTAAAGTTTTTCCCTATAACACGTGACTTACTATTGTACGATATTATGTACATATTTAAAGTGAATGACCGTTACATACACAATAGCTAATACCCGCGACGGCAGAAGTTTAAAATTATTCGGACATGAACAGATTATCATCCTCGATGTTCATTACACACCACATAAAGGACCTGGCGTGATGGTATGATTACCGTCATAAATTATTAATGTTTTCATTATGAATCCTTTTGTCGTTCCACCGTAGGACAGAGGTTTCCTCTCCACATAACAAGGATTAAAGACTTCATACGTTTTAAATAAGGTAGAACACAACTCGTAAGTAGCGCAGATTTCCACGCTCGGTATTCCTCAACTGTTCTAAAGAACATAAAATTTAATATTATAATTTGAGAATTTCATATCAATACACTAGTTCAAAGTTGAATTCCGTGGTCAATGTGTATAATATAATATATTTCTATATTATAAGACAGTAGCAACCGATCTCGAATAGGACGGTAGGAGCACTCTGTGTCAGGTGGTTCAATAAGATTGATGAATACCTGCTATTACTGAGTTCCTTTCCCTTTGGAGCATTACTGACGTGACGTTATGTATTATTGATGCCTGAAGTACAAAGATTAGGACGGTAAGTAGCAGTAATCGTTGGTAAATGCAATTGATATTAATTAGTATATTATTATGTTGTAACGCCTGACAGCTGAGATGGCTGCCTCTAGAATACGTGTAGAATAGCAACCCTTCAGCTCAACACACGAATTGTTCTATTAAGAATTGCTTCTCGGTAGAAATGGCCTTACCGGCGCTAATCCCCCGGACTACCGGTGTGCACGATATACCTCGCACATAGGTACCTACTATAAGTTACATGAGTAGCTTCCTAAATTATTAATTAAATGATTAGTAATAAATTAGTAATTTTAATGATTACGTTCGAAATTGTTACTAAGCGATAAACATACCAAGCGATAAATATAATTAACAGTTATTAAGGAAATCAATTATAATATGCGTTGAAACAAAACCAACCCGCTACACTATATAATATACATATGTACCTATGTATGTACGTGTCCATATTACACATAGGTACGTCGATTTCCGCTCTAATGACGTTATAGCGCGATTCAATTATTTTTCTACCTATAATTTCGCAAAAACAGCATGACACGCCGATGTGAAACCACGAGACCATATATATGAATTGCGCTTAGTCAGTGTTCAATTCCAATGAAAATGAGAAGTACCTACTGTTATCATTTATGTGTGTATGTTTATTTTTATGTGTAAAATGTTTACACATAGATATACTAGCCAGTACTGTGGCTACTTAACCGTTATCGTTTAGCAAATGATTAAAGTTGCAACTATGTTACAACTATATAATATATTGGGACAATTCTCTCACGGCCATCTACATTTCAGACTCGGTGGTCTGCTTCGGTAATCACATCGCTGATACGTATAAATTGATAAATAAAATCTGATGTAGATAATTGTATGCCATCTCCCGACCCTATTCCTGGAACATGGGCGATTAAGCCCGGCATTGGCAGGTCACACCATACGAGCCATAGTACGGTCACGGCTAAACGCCCTGGAAATCGAAGGACAGCAGCGTATGCGATGTGAAAAGTCATGCTCTGCATTTCCTAACCCTCATGCCCAGCGTGGGGATAATAGTCAAGCAATTCTGAAAGGAGTCATGTGTCCAGCAGTGGACTTAGGTTGGTGATGACTAAAATTTTACATCAAAAAATTTAAACAGTGTGCTCGTCACTCAAATATTTTTATTGACAATGAACAGGAACCGAACCCACAACCTGCCCCTTAGCGGCTATGTTCTTTAACCAATAGAGCAACTGACCAATTCGTGTCATGCAAATAAATATTTACTATATACATATACTGCTCAATCGCGATGGGTTCATACTTTGACCCCCAATGGAAGCAAAACCTTACGTACCTGGCCGCGCATTACTTTTCAATAATAAGTCCATTGCCACTAGACAAACCCAGCATAACCATCTGTTTAACAGCTGGCAAGACGGATCGGTTGTAGATGAACAGGTGATAGTGGATCTGTGGGCTTAGACAAAATACTTTTCCGTAAGCGTTAACGCCAAACGCTAACTTCAATGTACGGAAATAACATAGGCTGCGGAAAAGTATTGGTTCATGAGGCTCGTTCGCTTATGTCATTTACATACATTTTAAAGTAAGCGTTTGGGGCTAACACTTATGGAAAAGTATTTTGTGTAAGCCCGCTGACGCGCCTCTGTCGACCTGTAGCGGGCTCGTAACTGCTCGGCAGCTTACAAGTTACCTAGAAGGCAAATGTTAATGAGAAAATTTGTAATGTAGTCATTTATTATCAGTTTATTGTAGACAATTAGTACAATAATGTATACGTAACACGTAATATCACGACTAGGTAGTCCCCGAACAGGTAGAAATAGGAGTGTAGTAGATTGCCGCATTTCGCCAGCTACGTTTGCCCTCAACTATGGAGTAAGTGATGAGTCTATTGCCCATACATCGGGAACATACATCTTCTACATTCATTAAAGTCGAATTTAATTTTAAGTAGAAATAAAATTTACGAGTCTATAATAACAGTGAAGATGGCAGAGAAGATAATAAATTATACTTTCCCTCCCGCACAGGTCCTGAACGCGACAGCGATGTTCATAATGAACCTCTCGTGTTCGGACCTGCTGTTCTGCTGCTTCAACCTGCCGCTGGCCGCGTCCACGTTCTGGCGCCGCTCGTGGGCGCACGGGCGCACGCTGTGCCGCCTGTTCCCGCTGGCGCGCTACGTGCTCGTCGCCGTGTCGCTGCTCACCGTGTTCGCCATCACGATCAACCGATACGTCATGATCTCCCACCCGCGGCTCTATCCCAAGTAAGTTAACATCATCATCACCATCACATTTATATCCACTGCTGCACATAAGCATATCCAGCAGCACGCCATTAAGCTCTATCTTCAGGTCTTCGTATTCAGTCATTTAATTTAAGTTAACATATGATGTTCCTAAATAACACCTACCTACGTTCTCCTCGTTGGTCCGCTTGTTACAACGTAATGTAACTGGCGACATTATTGTACTGCTTCTCACTCGGTAAACATATTGTATCACTTCATACAATGTACAATAGTTATTGAAACCACGAAACATTTAGTTCCTAAATTGTATGAACAGCAT
Source organism: Jemadia pseudognetus (assembly GCA_018244755.1). Taxonomy (NCBI): domain Eukaryota; kingdom Metazoa; phylum Arthropoda; class Insecta; order Lepidoptera; family Hesperiidae; genus Jemadia; species Jemadia pseudognetus. The sequence goes on along the minus strand of DWTO01003030.1, from coordinate 4,730 downwards.
CTGTAATCGGAAACTCATGGTAAAAACTAATACTTCATAATTTCTAACAATTTTTACTGTATCATAGCCTTGATAGAATCAATTTAACCTTGAGTGAACGTCCGTTTTATAGAAGTGGTTTTCATAATCAGAAGCTTAATTTGCCCGCAATTCAATTACGGTATAAATTTAAGGAATTATTTTTGACAGTTTTATAAAACAGTCCTTTAAAATGGGAAAGAAAATCTTTAATATTAGAATTATTGGAAAGATTACAAATAAAATACTAATTACACGAAATGTTGTCAACAGATTATACAAAGGTCGGAACATAGCTTTGATGATAGCGGCCATCTGGATGTCCGCAACGGCACTGCTGATACCGACGTGGTTCGAGAAGTGGGGTCGGTTCGGACTGGACGCCGACATCGGCTCTTGTTCCATCCTGCCCGATCAGAACAACAGATCACCCAAAAGATTCCTATTCTTGGGGGCTTTCCTTTTTCCTTGCTTAGCTATCATTGTATGTTATACGAGAATCTTCTGTATTGTTAGAAAATCTACTAAGAAATCTCTTCAAACAGAGAAGATGAAAAACACAAAGGAAAAATGTACAGATTCCGAAACTTCTTCTATAACGTCGCGTCTAGTCACTTCGGCGAATGGCAACGAAAATATTACTTCCACATGTGCTAACTTCCTTGAACCACCTTCGGACACTGTGGCAAAAAAGGGTTCTGAACGATTAACAACATTCAAAACTACCAACAATCAAGACGATAACAGTATTACTATTCAAATTGATGAGAGGGATAAGAACCGTTCGGGACTACGAAGAACAGCATTAAGAAAGTCAATGGCGCTCCTTAAGCTATCACTACCGACGCGAAAGGACAGGAGATTAGGCACCATGATCGTAGCAATAATGATCTCATTCTGCGCGTGCCACTTGCCAATCACGGTAACGAAAATGATACGCGAGGTAAGTCCGCACCCCGTAGCCAACATTGCCGCCTACATTCTGCTGTACTTGTCTACATCAATCAACCCTATCATTTACGTTGTAATGTCAAATGAATATCGCAAAGCATATAAAAACTTATTCAGATGTCGACGGAGGTCAAAATGATGTTGTAAATTTATCAGTTAAATCTCATTAAACACTATGCTGGTGAAAATCATGTTGTTGTAAATATTTAGAATTAGGGTATAATGCAGTTTTAATATGGATACTCTTAATGATATTACATTATGAAAGTCACTTGTATCGAATATTGAAATGTTCATCATACCATTGGCCGTTCTTAAAATCTGTAATGTACATATTATATATTCTATTCGTTGATAGACAATTTTAAACCACAAGATATAAGAAAAGTTATTGGGTAGATTACATATTTTCGTCCAGTAAGACCTTCGTAGATTGAAGTCGTTTTAAACATTACAAATGTCCTGTGTACTAAATTAAAACGACCTGAACGACACGGAACTTCGCCCAGTTAGCGCAGTAATTGATCGGTCAAGTATTATAATGACAAGGTCCCACAGCTGGAAGGGTGCGGGGGGCGCACCGGACGAAGCGTTACTCCACCGCGCAGCCCCTATATAATATATTGGTAGAGGTTTTAAACTATACTCATATTATACCATCAACTGTTATATAAACGGATTACAAATCCGATAAATCAATGTAAATACTCATTATTATATTAACTTAGCTTATAAGAATAAGATGTTCATTGTTTAGTCATATGTGTGTATGTTTATTGTTAACAATTTGTAAGAAAGATATTAAAAACGTTTCATTTCTAAATGAGAAAGATATCTCAGCTTCGGGCGCTTAGTAAGAACGAGATGGAACTTAACGAATCTGTACTGTCGTATGCGCGATCAAAAGTCAAGTGACGGTGTCGTTCGCTGGCTTTTTCGCATAGACATAGTACATACGATTAGATAGAGTAAGCGAGCCTTAATCGCGTAAGTGGAAATACATATAATAGAAATACATAGAAATCTCGTTAATACATAGAAAGATTAGTACACGTGGTGACGCGCGAAACTGCTAGCGGATACAATAAATAATTTACTGTCCTAGATATTTCCCTACCTCTTCTCTTTCTCACTCACTTTCAACGAGACGACTGTTCGTTTCGCTCGTCTACTTCACGTATGTAATACCTCTATGCTTTTTCGAGCGATAATTTAAAACTTCTTCGTGATTTGTATACGCGTATTATGGATACAATATAAATACCTAAGATTATTTTCTAAGATATAAGAAAGAATCTAAGATTATTTTCCAAACATTCCTTTATTTTTATTTTAAATAAATATAGGTACATAGATCGCATAAAATTAATGTAACACGAAACACTTATGTATTTATTTTTCATTATCGATATTACAGGCAATGCAAAATACTCAAATAAAAGTATATATTACGTTAAATTAGCCATAAGATACGGAATGGTATACAATTATTGTAAGAGTATCGTTTTATACGGATAAAATACGGAACATAGTTGGTATGTGTGTATAGTTAAAGCATATAGACAAGTTGTTGAATCGAACGTACATATAATATGGCATTATATAATTTAAACATTTATGTCCTAGTCAAGAAACCAATCTTACTTTCACTAATGTAAATTAATCGGAACAATTGTAACAACTGTTAAATTTGTAGTAACAGTACCTGTTTACAAATATAATGCAGTTTGAAAATACAAATTAGTACATATAACTGAAAGTAGAATAGAATAAACCGTTCTAATGGGCAACAGCCAAATATTCGATATTTAGTACAGTTGTACAATATCAGTGCGTGATATTATTGTGTGTAGTGGAGTGTCTAAGACATGGCAACCGATTTGAATGTAGAATCGAGGAAGGTGCTTTTTGAATGAGTCAAGATAGATCATTCGGGAAAGGATCCGTCAATATTTTGAATTCAGGAAGTATAATGGAGATAATATTCTTTCAGAATAAGCCGGAACTACACTTACTTGAATTATACATATTTTCCATGTAATAATAAAAGAAATATTATATTACGCTATAACATGTGGATGTATAAAAATAGTGTATTGAGAACCAAAGATTTAAAAACTTTAGATTATAACGTGCATTTAAGGTTTTACAAAACCATTTGCAATTAAATGTTCTTATCGTTATGTAATTTTGTTTTCATTATTAATCGGTAGCACAATATTTATTTAGCACTTCACGGTAATTATGTAAACGTTTAATCTAAACGTGAAAGAGAAAAAAATATGTCTATTTACGATTACTCGTCAAGACGTCGTCGTTCCTTTGGCGAAATATTGGTAAATTGAACTGTTGTTATAAATGATATCGGACATTTCGAATTTTGAGTCTTGCATGCTCCAAGTGTATGTACATGTAACATGACGCGAAATAGAAAGAAATAAAGTTAAATTTAAATGATGAATGAAAATAAATTTTATATGGATCTGATAACATAGATATTTATATACTTAAGAACAATTTACATTTGTTGTAATAAGACATTTTTATTAAAATCCTTCGTGCATTTCGGTGAGCAAGATATTAAAACAAATGAAATAATATTTAATGTTTTATCAAAGAATTTCAAATAGAATGAAAATAACTGTAGAGATTTTGTATTGCATAGTAAGTAAAAAAGTGTATTTTAATAATATTGTCGTATGTTCATCAAATATACGACAATTTCAAGTTTTTTTTAAACAACCAGGTTTGAGTAGCATAGCATAAAAACACTGGCATTTCTGAAATATGTAAATATTTTATTTTGTGTTTGGATGGACTTCCAATTTTATCATTTCAATATTTTGTTCAGAGAACGATCGCAGCTTTTGGTAATAAATAAGGAATGTCTGTTTTTTTTTAAATATAAACTTTCAACATAATATATTTAGTCGATGCAGCGAGTACCAAAGAACCAATTGTTCTGGGGCCACGCGAACCCTTAAGCCATTGTACTTACCAAAGATGTAATTAAATAAAAATAAATTGTTCAATCCTGCCAACAGTTTCAATCATCCCGCATGCAGTCCTACCCAACATCATCAACCTATGTAATTACACTGGCCGTAGGCCTCCTTCGACTCTCGGCTGTCGCGGTAGTCGCTTGAAGACTAAAGCCGTCGAGTATCGAAGAGTTGCGTAGCCTTGTGTACGAGGGGCTGAGACTAACACTAACAGTCCCACGTCTAGTCCTGTTCGAGGATGGATGAACATGAGCGGCGACAGGTACCCGTCACTGTTGCGTGCTCTTCGGCCCATCTCTTCCGTAAAATAATTATACATATTTTAGTGAATATAGAATTACGTGAAAAGAATTTGCCACCACCGTAGCCGATAGAAATCTTTAGTCTGGCTACCCACATGGAAAATAGGCGAGAGAGTAAATATATATAAAACAATGACGACAAGGTAAATGGAAGAGAAAATCATTTCGCCCCATCAGTATCAATATCGGTATCGAGCAGAGCAGGTGTGTGCAGGCGTGGTAAAAGCAAGCGTGGAAAAATTGGGGAGCCGAACAAATGGGGAAGACATTTATGTAAATTCCACTATGTAAATGTCACCTAACCGTTCGACGACGTGAACCATCAGGTATATAAACATTCAGCTGAACATATCGTGCCTCAATATAATAATAATAATAATATAATAATATCTTGGGACATCTCCACACACGGCCATCTGATCCCAAACTAAGCGTCAAGAGAGCTTGTGGTATGGTA
>DWTO01003029.1:0-13108 GCA_018244755.1 Jemadia pseudognetus | reverse complement strand
CCGGCCGCGCTGGCCTTCAGCGCGCCCACGCCGGCCGGCCGCGCGCTGGCCGCCGCCTGCTGCGCGCCGGGCCCCGTCTACGTGTACCTCGACTGAGGCGGCGCTCGTCTGCCGCCGTGCGCCGGTCTCGCGCCGGTCCCGCGCCGACGACCACTTTTAAAATTGTTTTATTTCCAAAGTTAGACATGAAATGTTTCAAACCCTTTTAAAGGCAGTGAAATATGGTTGACTTCAAGACAGTAATGTATGAAATATTTGTGTAAAACTAATGTATGTTTGTTCCTATTTGAAAATATGAACAGATCTTATCTTAATTTTATAATTTGAAATAATTTAATTAACTAATATTTAAACTTTAAAACGCTTTTAACGATTTATTATTTAAATATATACTGTGGTAAAAAAATTGTCCAAATTGCTTGTCACAAATTGAACAATATTTTTTTTAATACAACATTATTCTAAGTAATCAACTTGCTCTAAGCAGTCAATTAGTTCTTATATTTTCCATTCTCATCTCAATATAGCTACTGTTATCTCTGATACTTTCAATGAAGACTTACTCTCTTCAGGAAAGTTTCCTGAATGCCGGAAATAATTCATATAGAATTTCACTTGAAGTGCAAAATGAACACTTCTTAGAACGAACATCACAAGCAATAAAAACAGTAGAAATTGTGAAAGATTTTTTTCACAAAAAATACAGTTTTTATTAAATGTACTATGCCTATTAGACAGTAGAAGTTATTATAGCTGTTTATTTGAACCAAGTGGTGTCTGTTTACATACTCTGTGATGTCTGTCTGTCCATGATGTGTTATGACTCTCCGAGTATGATGTACACTGTGTGCAGTAGTATGTAAAGGCGTGTATGTATATATATATTTGAGATTACCTTTGTTTTAATATAGACATTTTGCATAGTATTACTTATTTGTAACAATTGGGGCCAATATACTGTTGTTGATATTAATTGTATAAGATTTAGAAATTTAAGAAGCCTTTTTTAATCTATTTATTAATTCATTTTTGATATATGATTTTACAGAATTTTTTAGAATTTTTGGTAAAATATTCATTTTCGATTACGACAATATTTGGACAGTTTGTCTTTTAATTTTATTTTTTATTGTGAAAAATACAATTGTATTGTTTTGAATGACCACATTCGTTATGTTTATCTTTATTGGACAAATATTTCTGGATATAATAAATATGGACCTGCGGACTGTCCACGGGGCTAGCTGACGGTGGAGCTGGGATCGTGACTTCAAGTCTCACCTGGAACACACATTTGTATGATGTGTATTTGTTTGTGTGGCTCTAAAACATAATCTATATATTTATCTATATAGTTTATCAGCTGTCTGCGTCACCTGCGTGAGCTTTGTCTCTCTCAATCAAGGATCAACGCATACTTTCCTTAAGTGTGTAATGGTATTTATTATTTCAATGTCCGCATTGTTGAACATTTTCGTTCCAGCTGAATATATATGAATGCCGAACGATAATCTAATAGAGGATCTGATTAAAAATTTATTAAGAGACAAAATAGATTTCTACATAAAACGTCACACCAATTGACATGAGTTTGTGTATATTGAAATTATATTTTGGGGGCATTTGGGAAAAACAGATTAAATATTAGATGTCGCGTGTCGCGTCTCCATTACAATGCTGTTGTACCTAAAGTTATCTATAAACTTGTTCCAATATGCTTTTTGAGTGCTCATGTACTTAATAAGTTGCAAGTTGAATTTTTTTCGTGAGATTATTGTGTTGAATAATTTAATTTTATATAAATAAAATGCGAGAGCTCCGCTCGCGTCAGCATCATGAAGAAATTTTTGGATGTATTTCAATTAAGTCTTCTAAAATTTATTTCTTAGACGGTAAAACGCTTGTTCTTAGTTGGTGAAGTTCCAAGAATCAATGATTTTTATAAGCAACGTGTTTTGTACGTGCTCAGTGACGCTCGCCCAGCCTCTCCCCCCCCTCCCCCGGTTATATTGATGCCCCCTCTGCGGGCAGAATGCATCGTTCAGGCGACGCGGACGGAGTCGCGCGCGGCAGCTGGTATATAAATAATATGTACCAGCTGTACGTGCTGCAAGTGTGTGTGTGTATCATGACCACTATGTACTACACAAAGGGATTTTAAGGTGTTTCATCACATAATATTCGGATAAATTACAAACACTAGCATCATGGTACAGGCGACACCATTGCCAATAGCTTAAATCTATTGCGTACCTGGTGACGCGTGGGGATACACTCCTCTCTGCCTACCTTTTCGGCGATTACAGGCGTGATGTTACGTTTCAAATGGTACAATTCGAATTGGATAAGTTAATTTCTAACTTGCAACCTCTTCCCGTTACAAATATCTCACATCAGCAGCGTTCGATCTGTTCATAATTATTATTTTCGCGTTACATAACGTCGTTATTTTACCTTGTTGCTTAAACATTACAAACTAGCATTCTTTTATATTGTTTCGTAATATGTTCTGCTTTTCTCTCGTCCTGTTTATATACGCTTCTGATAACTGCATTTATTTATGAAACATCGACATTTCGATTACAAGGTTAAATGATATTATTTGTATAATTAAATTGTGTATTATTATTAAGTTTTTTTCGCCATAAGAGTTTCACGTAAATGAGCAAATTGCAGCATTTTTGACTCGAATATTGTAAATATAAATGTTTCGATGCGAAATTGAATTGGGATTACCGCTATGTAGGCGCTGCCCCAATAGCGACCAGTCCCTGTCGCTACGTACAAAGACATATTCTTTCAAATTGTGTTTTTTGTCTGTCCTTAGTTGCGTTTGGGGCGGTAGATAAAATTCACTTAATTATTAATATTTTTTTGCATTCAACTTGCTGTTTAACTGCGAGCAACACTCGACTGATATCGTTGAAATGTTTTCTTTACGCTGGTGCAGCGTGGCGGCGATTGAACGACGCCGGTTTATTTACTTTCGAACTTCGCACAATAGTCAAATTTAGAAATATTGTAGAATAACGCGAGTCCAAAGATGTTGTACCTCTCGTGTATTGCCATATGATTAATTGTATATAATATTTATTTGTAACACTTCTTTATTTTCATCTCGGCGTGTAAAATGTTAGTTGTCAACGCATTCGTTAACATATATATTTCTGAAATTTGTCTCGTAGTTATTTGAACTTAGCTTCGAATCTCCTCACGTGGAAGACGAGGCGCTGTGAGCTGGTGGTCAGCCGTGCTAGCCACGGCTGAGCCCAGCTGTGGGCTGCAACACGACCATGTCAACGGAGAATTAATGTATTGTGCATGGTCACTGTGTATGAATGAGTGAGATTGGAATTACTTGGTTCCATTTGATTTTTTGTTTTGTTAAATTCGCTTCGATTGTCATTTCTATTGTTACACGCGAGTGCGCTGTGTGCCTTGAAAATTGGTTTTAATAAAACTTTTTCGAAGGTATCTCTGAGTTTCATTGGCGACTGCGCCGCGGGCGGCGGCGGCGGGGACGAATGAAATAAGACACTAACTATTTTAAAACAACATTTATTTTTTACATACATTAAGTCGGATTCAAAATGCCTGAAACACTGATATCTGTGTATACATCAGTTATAGGTTATTAATTTCGTGGACATTAAATAAATATAATAATATAATTTGCGATTTTATGGAAACAATAAAATTATAAGCGTTTGTTATTCAATAATCACCTCGCAGTACTACTATACACGTAAATATTAAAAATTTAATTTTTAATCTTTAGGAATTTCATTAATTAGGTATATTTTTTAAAATTAAATTTGTTAAAAATATAGATTTTTCAGTATATATTTAAAACGTAGATATTAAGAGTAAATACACCATAATCCGCAATCCGCCGGTAGACGATACAAAGTGCTGACTTGGTATTGTAAACAAAGTGTGTTCGAGCCGTGTATGCTACAGAATATTATATAATCTATTTAAAATTAAACGAAACAAGTTCTACAGAAAAATTGAGAGAAAATACGTTTTGTGCTAATGGAAAAAATTCTATGAGCGCTAAATTATAAATGCCATCATTTTAATATCTAGAGCGAGACAGATGTAACGAGGGCGTGCAGTCGGCGCCACTCCCGTCGCCGTCGCGTTCGCGAGGAGACGCAAGGGAATTGCAACTCTACAGCGCAGGGAATAGAGCGCATTGTTGCTCGCTCACGGAGTCGCACCTCCCAACTCGCTCGTGCTTCGGCCGAGTTGAAACAAAAACACTCGAACGCCGTCCTCACATTGTGCGCAAGTACATTCACCTATCTACTGTGAATGATAATATATTGAAAAAAAAATAGGAATTGTTCAATACTATTTGGTTATTGGCAAAACGGACGTTATTACACACTAGTCGAGGAGTTGATCACGCGTAACTAAAGTTAATTCATAACACTACGCTATTAAGAATTCCCGCAGCGGAGTAGAAAAGACGAAACGAAGATCCGAAACGCGACAACCGACGATCTAAAACTTGACACTTTGATATCGACACTGGCATATATTTCATCTACAATATTGAAAACCATACAAAATATGCTAAACTACTTTATACAAATACTCATTTGTTATTGCGTTTGCGTAACGCACGGTGACGATATTGTATGTAACACATTGTATTTTTTGAAACAAGAGGTCGGATCGCAAGCCTCTACTAAACGATCACTAACACACCTTTAATAGATTATTGCACGTTGTCCGCATTACGTATACACGTCCCAGTTGAAAAGGTAGATTTCTAAATATTCTTTATATGAATTACTGAGATAAAAAATGATCATACATTTTTCGATGCTTATTCCACTTTTGGAACAAATTATCGTCCAATACTTGTACACATAAATATGAGAATTTACAATCTTTATTTTTGGTGTTAAATTTTGAACTCTATTCGATCTATTTTAGATCTTCCATCAAGATCATTCGAAATTGCCGCTATAGCTCAACCAAAACACTATAGGTATTATATATTACATTACAAGGTTATATTTTGAAAATTGGTGTCTAGTAATCACATGCATACCTACTATGAATAATTAACAACAAAAGTCACCAGGTAGACCAACCTGAATAGATCTAAAGAAATCTACGCTTAACAGTATTAGAAAATAAAATTCGTTACATTAAACGCGCCCGACACAGATACGTATGATGCAATTGAGATTCGCGTATAGACAACGCCTTTAACATTATATAGAAGAATAAATACCTCATAGGGGTGTTATCAAGGGTTAAAAATTTGATTGACGGCTCACTGCCTTTGCCGTATTAATAAAAAAAAAACACAAATATTAGTATGTGCACGCTTTTTTTATCTGTATACAGATTAAATATTATTTCAAAGGCACTGCGTTGCTGACTTATTTGTTCCTTGTGTGACTAATTTTCGATTAAATTTGAATTTAGGGTCTTAATGCCTGAAGTTTGGACTCGAGACAGTTCAATTTTAATTAATCTGGAACCACTGGCAACGTGGTTACTGTTTCAAGAAATGTTATAATTTACCATTATTATTATATCCAACTGATGTTATTCGGACGACTGAGTCGAGAGTAGAAAAAACATATTTTGTCAATGACTTGAAAGAATAATAAGTATGTCAGTATACGGCAATGGTCAATGTATTCATAAATCAGTCAAAAACGTATGACTATAAATAGAGTGCTGATTGTGACGCCGGCCATCGAGTCGCGCGCATGAAGCGAACGAGGCAAATGCTTTTAGTCGGCAAATCGTTCATTCATTCAGTGCTGTTTTATTGGAATCGAATCGAATGGAGGCGACGTCACAGTAAAAGGAGCATGGGTCGCCCTCGTAGCAAGAGTTCTGACGACCTTACAGCGGTATTCCGAAAGCCCAGGCCGGAGTAGCGCCGATTCGAAGTAGTGTTATGCCCAGCAGTGGACTATTAAAGGCGGGTGAATTGATGGACAAGAAACCTAAAGTCAGCAACGGCAACGTGGGGGTTCAAACATGTTTTGCATCCGACTAAAGTGGAGGTAGAGCTGCAGGGAGAAAGAAAACCTTAGCAATCTACATTTTATATATTTTCAATTCATTTCATACCGCGATACGCTAAAACTTACTTATATAGCTACCAAATAGTTTTTTTTTCATTTAAGTTACATATACAATAAGTATTTAAGACGCCATGTTAATTTTTTAATTACACGATGAATCCTACGATGGCTCCGGCGCTAGATAAAGTCACTTTTATTGCACACGAGATAAAGTCGCATTCACGATGTTGTTATGTGAAAGTCTCCTACAAGAAAATCACATTGAATAGAAAAAAAACCCGGAAAAATTCGCGAAACGTGACAAACGAATTTTTTGTTAGCGAGGGTTTTTCCCACGCACCGTGGAAATGTTATGAATTACATACCTCGGTATTAAATGAAGTTATATTCGCCTACTTAATTCAAAATGTGAAACTTAACGTTTATGCTAATACGAAAAGAAAATATTTATGTATTATACATAATATGTAATAAAAAAAAAACAAAAAATAAAACCCATTACGACAGAAGCGAAGATCGCCTTCTCTTGTACACACTGTACTAGTGCTAGTAACTTCGCCCGCTCAAGGAGTCGTACTCTGTAAATAAACGATTACGAATGTACTCCACGTCTGGTAACATTGGTTCACGGTGTTCCCGCTGGCAACACTGACCTTATGGCACATACAAAACGACATCAACTAGATGATATTATTATTATATTAAGGACCATAATATATATACTGACATCGCTTAAACACATTTAAAATTAGAATTTAAAACGTACGTTTTAAAATATGAATTATACCTCCCATTAAGTTACATAATGATTAACTAACCTAAGAACATTTTTCTTCTCTAACCACAATTTTAAATATTATTACGTATTGAAGAAACAAAAAACAAAACCACTCGTATGGTATGTAAAAATCCGACCGTTTATTTGATATTTTGACAACCATTCAATAGCATTAAGGTTTCCAATTATACATTATGGAAAACCATAGACAAAAAATAATTATAACGACATAAACAAAAATCGATAGATCTCTATGCGATAACCTAAAAACATAACACTATAAGTACATGAACCAACTTTATAAATAAAATATTATATAATCTTTTCTAAATATGCTTTTAACGTTAGCGCGTTGTTAGTTACAATCGACGAACAAATCACCATCCATATAAAACTGTTAAAAAAAATATTGTAATAATTATATCGCGATATTCAATACACAATCGAAAAAAATTTTGAATCGAATACTGCTATAATATTTCGCGGCCCGCATTTAATACGAGCTTTTTCATAATCTTTGGACCTTTATTACACTAGAAGCTCCGTGTTCTAAACAACTAAGTGTAAACAGATGCGCACGCGGAGGCTACCGCAAGGCGAAAGAGAAGAGATAACATAAAATTAATGTAATAATTAATCACACATAGATATTGATGGAAGACATAAATAAAAATATTAAAGTAAATTTGTAAATTAATCCTAGACGTCAATAACATTAATTAAAAAAAATAGAGAAAAATGCAGGGAAATTAAAAAAAGAGGTAACAAAACAGTGCGCTATCCCTACGTCGGTGTGACTGGCGGCCGCGCGCTGCAGTCGGACCACTGCTGCTGCGTGCACACGGAGCCGTCTTCGGTCGGCGACAGACGCTAACCGGTACTTGACTAAGTTGAGCGAACTCAACGCAAGAGACGCGCTAACGATACTGCCGTCTGCTGAGTTTGGTGCGTCATTTTTTCCTACAATTAAACCTGAGGAACAAAAACATCCTAGCGAACATAGAAAAAGTAAAAATATGTACAAATACCTCGCCGTCAAAAATATACAGACACAAAACGATATATTTAAAGAGATTTTGTAAAGTTGTGCATTAACAGAAATAGAATTGTACATATCGCTAAACGGGCTGCCCCGGGGCCCGCGGGCCGCCGGCAGAGCGCCCCCCGGACAAACTGTTTGCGACGCGACGAGACGCACGACGAATATCACACATCGGGCATGGTGCCATCGCCATTATCGCACTCATCTCAGCGACGCATCTCAAGGTGCAATTGCACGAAACTAATTCTATGCACGAAATGATTTCGTGCAACCGCTGCGCGCGATCGGATCGCCACGAAACCGAATGGATACATTGTGAGACGCGAAAAAGGGTTCCGTGCGGATACGTTCCCTTGAGTTTACATGGCTTTAATTCTAATGCGATGCGTGACGAAAACACATCAACATGGTTCTATATTTTATATACAATTCTTATTTTTACGTATATTTCGTAAACTGAAACGAACGCTCGTCCAAAAATGGGGTTGTCACCGCGGTCTCTAGCAGTAACGAAAATTAATAAATAAAAATAACAAATAAACAGGGATATCGCAAGACACTAATCGATCGACGACGAGAATCGATTTTTCTTTTAATGCAACTTTTAAAAGAAAAAATCCTCACATACACCATTATCGTATCGATGGAATCAATACACACATAAAATTTTCTTGACTTCGAAATTACCAAAACGAATGTTTGTTTATCGAAGCTTCATCGATACATATTTACGCAACATCGGCACGTGCCCATCGATACGGCAAATACATCGACAAGTCAATCGCACATCCCTCGACTACGACAACTGAAAACAACATATTCTTCTCCACAAACGACCGCGTGTGAATTATTACGAGGAAATATTAAACAACAATGTCATTTGCTAAGCTCCGCGCTCTGCGCTCCGAGCTCGCGCCTCGCGCGGCGCGCGGCGCGTGCGGGTGTTGTCGGGTTGTATAAATGATATATAGAGAAAGCTAACCTCCGGTCGCAGTTCATACAAACATGATCCTTAATATAAACAATATTTTAATATATTTCCATAAACTGCCCCTTCGTAATATAAACACACACACACACACACACACAGAAACGTATATATACGTAGACACAATTTGAACACATTATACATTTGTCAGCGACCAAAGTGAAATGTCAAGGTTGTAATATAATAATAAAATAATGAATTCAATACGCGGTCAGAGATATTCGATTAGCCAATAATTTCGGTTGATTCATATTGCTACATTATCGTCAACAGCAGCCTATTTCCGCCCACTGCTGGACATGGACGATAATAATTTTGCTTCACACATTTAAAATATACACTGCGGCATGCGAGAAAGAGACAAAAAATCCACAATGCAGTATTTACTAAAGTTTAGATGGAATATAAGATTAATGGCACAGGTCAAAATACGAGTCAGGGGAAAGCCAAAATTAATTGTTTGGTATATTCCAAAATCGTTTTAACCAAGAGTAGTAGAGAATGGAATATACTTACTGAAATCAATTTTAACTTTAGCGAAATTCATCATACAAATTTAATATACAATATTTTATTACAAACATGATAAATTAATTAAATGTATATTTTTAAAACAAAGATACGTGTTTATTTGTACATATTTATATATGTATATAAAAAATGTCCCGTGTATACAAAAAGCAATAGTTTGTGCGTTACTGTTCTAACATGACGGCTTCAAAGCTCTATTGTGCGATATGAGAAACTATGTGCGGATCACTTTTAGTAAAATTAGCGGCACTTTAATAAAAGGAGTGGGGAGTTAGGAGGGGCAATGCGGCCGGGAGGGGAGGCGGCGGCGGCGGCGGCGGCGGGGGGGGACCGAGGGGGTGATACGTCACGCGTACAGATAAGGACAAGGGGTGTGTCTCGTCGTTCTGTCCACGAAGGATCCAGATTCACGTAATTGTGAAGATGGTTATCATTTTATCATATCACAAGAACAAAAATTAAATCAATCAGTTCGGAAAGCCTCGTGAGAAGATTTCCAAAACGGAAAACAGTATTTATCAAAATATTCTCTAGTCGAGGTGCTCCTACCGCAAAGTACTAAGAACCCACAGACAATCGCATGTGAAGGGGCAGTTTATTGAAACCGCTATTGGCACTCGTTAACAATATTTTCCCTTTGTTTCCCCCTTGCTTCGTAACTTCCGAGCCGCCTCGAGAGCGGTCCAGTCGCTGTGCTACGTCACCGTCGCTCATGGAATCGGCGATTTGATATAATATATAATAATATAACATTTATATAATTGTATGATCACCCCTCAACGACGAGCGTTGTTCTGGCGGAGACCAGTCCCACGTTCCAGTGGCGTTGGAAAACAAACATTGTAACACACGGACAGACAGATTTCAATATTTATATGTACAAAAATTAGAGCTAGCCACACACCACATCTAAATTTTAATGAGGTTCAGCTTAACAGTTAGCGTTAAATATTACAAATCAAATCCATAGGCAATTCTTTGCGTTTCGTACTGTACATCTGCTCTGGCGTAAATTTCATAGTTTTTTGTAACGGTTTGATATGAAACCTGTTCAAAATCGACTTTTCGTGCATTTGTTCATATTATTGTATAATTATATTATAATTGCAAAAATAACATAATTGATCTACAATCATCACCATATATTATAGTTTTAATTCAAATAATAATATACCTATGCAAAGAGACTAACGAATCAGTCGCGCGACAGAACGCCCGCAAGCGATTGCTCCGTTACTCTGCCATGACAGGGACGCGAGATTTTTCCACTTATTTCCACAGATATGCGCAAATAACATGTCCGTACAATTTCTTTCATTATATTGTAGATTATAGAAACCAATGTATATTAATACATGTGAATAATGGTAAAATGTCAATTCGTATTGTAGGAGGAACCAAAAACGAGCATAGACAAGAGGGGTGACGTAGCAAGGCGGTAGGCGGTCCGCGGTCGCTCCCATGCGACGTTGCCAGCTCGCAACACCGCGCGAACGATCCGGGGGACGTTTACAGGTAATTACATACATAGGGAGTAACTGGTATGATATTTCTATATAGTATTTTTTCAAGGACAGTAATTTTACGATATACATTTGAAAATGTCACATAATAATATGTCTTAGATTTTACTTGGTAAGGTAATGAGAAATTGGCTTTCACATTTTCTAAATTCAAACCTGACCTTCTATAGAATTCTAGAAAACAGTTTTCAGAGGCAACAACATTAACAAAATAGCGGTATAATTCGGCTGTTACTAAATACGCCATGACGCAATGAAAGTTAGTGATTTGTGAAATTGTCTGTATCCTTGTCTATTATTTTCCTTTTTAATACGAACTATGGTATTATAAAATGTAACACATAACCGGTCAGTGCTAATTTTTAAAGTACTAAACAAAAAAATATTCGCAAGGTTCATTGCCATCCATTAAATTGTAGAATATTTTAGACATTATATGTATATATTTCGATTAAATATCGGTAAGTTTAATTATATAATATTACTCCCTATGTATTCGTTTGAATCAAGAGATCAGCAAAATGTAATCACAGATGATACTCTTAATTCCGATGCAACAGATTACATATATTAATGATCCTTTAGCTTTAACTGATCCTTGGCACACTGTAATAAAAGAGTTCTAATCCTTGGCTATTTTATTTATCTGTGACAAGTTTGAACGTCAAAAATGTCTCTTAAAAACCATAGATAATGTAAATAATATTTAGTTTGAATGAACGTTTCATTGCAGCTGCATTTTATAACTTCCAGTAGATTGTAAATTATAAAATGTGGATTACATTTTGTTGATTTTTCTAAACCGGTTTGTGTAAGCCGCGTTGGCTCGCGAGGCGGTCGGTACGAGGGTCGACACGCGAGCGTACTAAATAGGTATGTGTATTGTGTTCCGGTGCGGTGTGCCGCGGGGGCCGCGGGGGCTGCGGGGACCGCGGGGGCCGCCGGGGCCGCCGGGGCCCGGGCGCCGCTCCCGTAGCTGCTTTACACGGCGGTAATTCTGAAAATATTTTTTATAAAAATATTATATATATGTTGTCACAATGGCAGGATGTTAATATGGCGATATTGCTAGGGAACTACGGCGGTTCTCATGATTTTATATACATACTGTGAAATAATACATGTGCTACATGAGAGTGGAAAAATATATTCACAGAGTCAATCGGATGTTAGGGCTCCGGTGTCGCTTGGCGGTAGGCGCTTGTCTACAATGTGTGACGGAGTACGCACGGGAGGGCGGCGCGCGGTTAGAGCAGCTCGTACTGGCGCAGGTGCATGCGCTGGATGATGTCGCGGCAGTCGTTGAACACGCGCTTGATGTTCTCCGTGTCCACGGCGCACGTGAAGTGCGGGTAGCAGTAGTGCTTGCCGTCGCCGCTCGCCGTGCTGATGCGCTGCAAGCGGGCGACGGGCGCGGTACAGTGGCGGCGCGGTATAGGGGGCGGCGCGGGGCGGCGCGGTATAGGGGGGGGGGGACGGGGCACTGACCAGGAACTCGTCGCGGATGAAGTACTTGGCGCGCGCCACGTCGGGGTGGTCGCGCGGGTCGGGCGCGGCGTCGGGCGGGGTGGCGTAGCGCGCGAACTCCGCGAAGTACTCCTCGAGGCGCGACTTGCCGGCCAGCACCTTCTCCGCGAGCAGGTCCTGCTTGTTCAGGAACAGGATGACGGATATCGTGCGCAGCCACCTGCGGTCATAACAACGCGGTACTTCAATAGACGCGAAGTTTATCTGTTGACGGGAGCAGCCGAGCAGGTGACGTAGGTTACGAGTTACCCCAACCCTACTTGCAGGGGAACGCATCAAACATAAGGTGATGTAGGGAGGCGTATGGCGGCGCGACCTGTTGTTCCATATGCTCTTGAAGAGCTCGAGCGACTCGCGCAGGCGGTTCTGCGTGGGGTCCTCGCGCAGCACCATGTTGTAGGAGGAGCAGGCCGTCACGAAGATGATGGCCGTGACGTCGTTGAAGCACTGGATCCACTTGCGCCGCTCGTCGCGCTGCCCGCCCACGTCGAACATGCTGCGGACGGTATGCCGTCATACATATATGTATTTTAATGACTTTTTTTTCAATGATTTTTTTTTTAATTATCTTAAAGCTTTATTAGATATAATATTTTCGATCAGATTGGTCTGTGTCCAACAATTATAAATATATTCAAAAACAAAGTGTCCAAAAAT
>DWTO01003028.1:0-13108 GCA_018244755.1 Jemadia pseudognetus | reverse complement strand
TTGCAGGAATGTGGCACAGCGGTGAATTAGGATCACTGGATGTTTGACCTAGGTGTTTTGTGATCATTTATATCAGATACCTATTATAAAACGGATCTGCAGCCAGATGCTGAATGATAACGCAACAATTGTTAACGCTTAGCATATGCAAAAACAAATCATCATAAAATAAAATATTTTATTAACCGTCACCGTCGCATGCGTGCAAATTAATAATCTAAGCTTTGTGAAGAAATTCGCGTGCAGCCTTTTAATGGTTCACTGTTTGAAACGTCAGTTTAAGATGGAATAGCACATGCTATACCGGTGAAGGAAAACATCTCGATGGGGTGACAGAGTACAGCCCTTAACCCTTTCATACTAAGAAAAGACCCCGACCCCACAGTGGAAGTCACACACAATATATAGGTATGTGTCTGGCAAAACCACAAAAAAATTGTAATGCAATAGTAATTTATCAATTACTGATTGACTTTATAGGTCACAAACTGTGAATATTGATAATTGCCCTTGTAATTACACATGTCACATCACTTGCGGTAACGAACCGCATATCCGTAGTCAGAATACACAAGAAAAACAGTGAACACAATAGATGAATATTGTACATGCGTAAAACCATTATTATTTATATAAATAAAATACAATGAAAACTACTGCTATAACTAGTATATGTTTGTATGTACATACTATTACATAGTGTACTGTAGATATTCAGTTATAAAAATATATATTAACCGTGTTAGAAATATAAAGCACGTTCATTGTCAGTATATGATTCATTTCACTTAGTTGCATTTGCAGTTCAGTTTAAAGGGTATCGTTTAAAATTACCTTTAATTATAAAAACAACAACAGTATTTGCAATACAGACGATTGAATTATTATAAAGTATTATCAAAAATCTCAAGTTACCAATTCAGAACAGAGGAATTAAATTTTTCTTAAAAACAATACAATGCAAGATGACACTTAATTGAATGTTTTCAGGAATAAAACATCATTTAAAAACTTACACCTATAATATTGTAAAATTAGAGTCTAATATGACGAGGATTTTACGAAGACGGAATAGCACAAATTATTGCAACAATAATGTTCGAAATTAATAAATTAAATAATTATAAATCAAATAATTGTAAATTATAAAATGTTATCAAGCCTCCGTAATTGTCATTCGTAATTTCCCTAACTCAAATGAAATATTTGCGTTACTTGCTTGACGAAATTATAAGTCGAATGTTTTTAAAATACTTTAAAACGTTTTAAAATATTTTATGAAATTATTTTATGAAAAAAACATTAATTCATTGATTGATCATTCATTAATTGATTATTATTCATCTTATTGTCATCTTAAATCAAGCGTCTCAATACCAGATTAACCTACCAACTAAAACACAAGAGGGACATGGCGAAATGTGGTGTGCCGTCTGAGTGGGTCCTTATTGACTGCTGACAGGAACAACTGACATGTTCAAGTCTATATACAATTTATTTTACAACTGCGGTCTCAAAGATCATTTACCATTAAAAAGGTAACATCATGCCTGTAATCACCGAATAGGGTAGGCAGAGGGGTGTAGTGCATATCATCAGATCATTCAGAATATACATATACATATTCGATAAATATTTTCTTTTACATATTAACGTCTAATGAGGCCTTTGTTGTCTTGATGCTATTTATCAGTACATATGTATAAGTAAATAACCTAAGGCTCTTTAAAGCTAGGATGAATAGGTTTTTCCTAGGCAAGCGCACTCCATCTTAGGACACATCTGCCCTTTCCACCCCGTAGGATTGCGACCAAATGCTAGCCTATGACATAGTAAAAAAACGGAATAAACTCGTTGTACTACCAATTACTGTATACAATGTTGACATTATTACATCATAGCAAAAGTCTAATTAAATAATAAATAGAGACACGGAACGTTTAGGGACCAAATAATATAGCAAACTTTGCATTGACTAGATGTCAGCCATTAAACAAGAACCAAAAGGATGGACTCTAATGCAGTCAGTTATAACATTATAAAAATGCATGTTACTATTCATAATCGAATCAATTCAAAATGAACAATATCATATTAGTCAAGACATTAGTTATTGAACCTTTACTGGTGACTAAATTGACTTACTATAATTCACTACAGCTTATTAAATGTATTGAAATTAGTGAATACAACTTAATATGGTGTCACACCGTCAATTAATTACAATATCTATGGATAAATTTATTTATAAATATAGAATATTCATATGTGTTTTTTTAACATTACAATGACTTATTGCGCTTACGACATATTTCTTAACAATTACCATATTAAAAATATAATGTAGGCTCGCACTGAATATATGTTATGTATATGTATAGACTATACAAATATACATATATTCTATTTAGAACTAGTACTAAATTTTTATCATAAGTTGCAGACTCTATTGCTTTTTGTTTAAAACTTTATTTAATTTTATAACATTTCAAAATACACAATCTCAAAGTTTACAATTTGATAGACAAGTACGTCACAAGCGAAATATTGACAAAATAATTATATTTTATCACAACTCAAGTAATTGCTTTACCACTGGACTGTACTCGCGTTATTCAACCACATCAATAAATAACCAGTTTCTCATAGCAAAACTAATTCATGCAAATTTAAGTACAGTCGCGTAATTATGAATAACTTGAATGTTACATTTAAGTATGGTACAAATTTCAATAGCGTTTTCATTATTGTAACGCTTTTCTTCACAATTGTACAATAGTACACACATTGATGGCCGTAATTACACATGTTTAAGTACACAGATAACTACATGTTCTTAAATAAATCGAACGGACGCGAACTACGACACCAGTTTGTATGTTGTTTCTTTATGGCGGGCACAAACTGAACGCGAGCATTTGCACCAGTTCAAATGCGTCCTTCACACCATGGTGTAACCAAAAAATACTCTGTATCATACGTATGAAAGTTTCATTTACACTTTTTACAAAGAAAACCACTGTAACATACGTAATTTGCAAACAAATTTTCACATTATTATGCGTTGATACCGTAATTTGCGTCAATTGATTTATTTTAATGCTAATGGCGTAAGAAACTTTCGATTCGTTCAAAACTTCCACAATTTTTTTTTAAGAATTTGTGTATTTTCTATAAGGTTAGAGTTGTAGCTTTAATACACAAATTAGTATACACTTAATGAGCATAAGATTTGACTATCGTTGCAAAAATAATACGCATGTACGTAAACACTAAATAAATGCTGTTTGGAGGAATAATGCGTTAGCATCCGTGGGTATAATAACGTTAAACATTTAAAATAAAGTACCGATGCGTTCAATCCGTAGACGGTTCGAGAAAGCTTTAGGTGGTTCCGACTATCGTTATAATTGTATCTAATTAACATAACTTATTCGGTGTTAAAATATTACCGCCAAGGAAAAAAAATACTGAACGGACGCCGGCCCTTAATCTAAGATCAGATTGCGACCTATGTATATTTCTAACTAGTTCAATAGATTAACATTGCCTCATTAGATTCTATGTATTACTAAGCACGATCTCATTAGAATTTACCGCCGTAATTGTAACACTAGTAAAATTTGCATTAATACACACGCACAAACACACACACATATATATTCTTTTTTTTATTATGATAATTATAATTTTATTGCGTTTCAGTATTGTGATCCAACATGTGATTGTCTCGTTCGTTAACTCTAACTAACATCTAATATAAACAACTCTCAAAAATTATTGCATGCAGATAATAATACAACCAACTTCAAACGTACATCTGCATACATTATTATTCACAATGCATGCATGCATTTTGCACTGGAATCGTACCGCATATCCGGTGAACAAACCGTCAATACGAGAACTGTATTGCTAGGTGTGAACGAGTATATTTGCAATACGTGTACCGTAACAAAATGTTACCTAACAATCTTACCCTATACACTTTAGAGTCGGTTACAACTACGTACAATGTGCGCTTATGTATGTATTAATGGTTTAATCTATATTTGTAGAAAAATATTTTTGAATATACTTTAATTTTTTTATACGTAGCAATGAAATACGACGAGTATAATTCGCCTGGAAGACAATCCACGCCGTAACTGACTTACATCGACACATTAATGAGCTTAGAGTAGCATAATCAGGCCCGCGCCAAGTTCAATACGACACCGTTACGCAAACGTAAAATGGCGATGACAGGGTATGAATTAATGGCAAAATGAGAAAAATAATTTTTTAGACATTCTTTTTCCGCTCGGATTTTCTCAGACTGGGTATAGCCCTTATTATTCGGCGATATGGAAGATACTAAAGACGCGGTCTTGTATGACACATATATTAAATGTTCTCACTAAGTACACCTTGTCAGTGATCGTACAAAGGGCACTATGTTGGGTATCAAAAAGATAACAATTTGGGACATCGCTATCAATCTGAACAGAAGCGCGTATCTCATTCGTTACTTCGATCTGCGATACCTACTCCATACATTCGTCGTATTACAGTCGCGTACTTATACGCGCGGAATATAGCTACTCATTGCGTGGTTACACAATACTTAACACAGTAATAAGAGGGACGTTTGGAAAATCCAGTGACTCAACAGCGTTTAACGTAACTAGTTTAAAGCCTGGTGTCTTTCTTTATCACTGTGACTGATAAAAATTATCTATTATCACTTACTCTATTTTAATTTTTTCTTTTACAGATATACATATTTACTAAAAAAACACGTTAGCGAAGTCCCGAGCGCCAACACAAAACAATTGAAACGAACAGATAGACTATTAAAATGCGCTAGTGTTCTATTTTAAATACGATGAGAATCTGCTAAGCTTTCCGAATCACTCGATTTTTATACACCTTAACGCGAACTCCACTAGAAATGCAACAAAACGCAGAGTGAGAAATTCGGTTTTTAAAATACCTTTTTGTAGAACTTCGGTTGTTATAAGACATAGAATTTATGTGGTCATCGATATTAATACACGATACGAAAGATTTAAAAGGCGCTATTGTCCAGTTAAAAGTACAACGACAAAGCATTATCATTTTGATTAAATTGCGAAAACATTAATTACACATCGTTAAATAAATAATGTAAAGATAGCGGACTTTAAAAATAAGGAATTGGAAACTTTCTAAATTCAGTTTAGTTCCTATGTACATGAAAATAATAATTTATTGGCACAAACATTATTCAATAACTAGCGAACTATATTCAGTAATTTATCGGTCATTTTCATATAGTACTACAAAAACTATTAAATATCATGTGCCTATGTAATGAGTATATTTATTCACATGCGGGTTATTATTATAAGATTTAGAAAATATCTATCGCAACAATTTTCGAATATAAAGATAATCATTAAAAAAAAGATATGTAAACGATATAACTTGAGATTCAGACGAATCAATTGTATGCCACGAACCACTTTGATTTCCCTATAAAATTATCAGAACAATGCTTATAATGTATATATTGGTAAATATAATTTTAACGATTTACTACACATGTGGCATGAGTTAGTGCAGTAGTCTGATGTCACTACTCATTTACAACTACGTTGATTCACGATTGGATAAAAATGTTGTTACATTTAAGGATTACACATTGTAAGTTCTTTTCTTGATGTAGGTATATTAAATTAAGAACAGACATACGACACAACAGACAAAGTTAATGTTTAAAAACGGCGCATTCATTATTATTATGCGAGGGGTTTCTTTGATTTGTATTAAACTACAATTAATCAATTTATCAGTCAATCAATACTTAACAATTATTGTATTACAAGGAAATGGCATCGTATAATCAAAATAGAAATTATAAATACACTGAACTGTCGAAATAATTTCAGACTGTCAGCACTTCAAGCTAAGTAAAAGTGTTTCTCTTAAGTAGAATTGTCATATTCCCTAATTTTGGTTGTTCCAATTTGGTCTATAAATTAGGCCTCCATAATTTTTATTTCTAGCAATAACTATTCCTATCTATACCTAGCTTCGCTAATTTCGGTGAATATAATAACCTCTTAAGTTTCCCTCCTGCAATTTAAGACATCAAAATGAACACAATTCAAAACCGAATTAATATTAGTATTATTATTGAAACTGTTCATTGTTTTCTTGAAACTCAAGTACTGCAATGTAATTAATTTAACTGCCACCATATTTATCGATTTGGAATACAATTGTATAAGTAACATTACGATTGCAGCAATATTAAAGTTATATTTTATAAGACTATTTGCACTATAAATGACTTAAACGAGATATTGAAGATACAGTGCTTCCTATACATACATGTATCTTGATTGATTCAAGTTTAACGTCGAATCCTGATTTAAAAAATTGAGTATTTAAGTATCGAATTTTAGTATGGAAGTATGATTTGGCGACAATTTTTATGCGCCCGATATATTTCAATATCTATTTTACTCTAAATAAACACTATATTAACAATAAAGTATAATTTCAGTTTCAGTTGATAAAATTACTCCATTTTGACGATCACTCGATATATACGGTCGCGAATGAACCAGGACGGATTGATATTTCTATACACGTTTCCGCAATAGTTTAATACCAATGTTTAGAGCAAAAATGACTTTTACAATTAAGTAGTCGAGTTGGCGAATTTCTGCGATTCTATTTTTTCAAATGACTTCTTTCAATACCCCAACTGAACTACACAACAGTGTAACGATTTGCAACACCATAGTATAATTACTTTACAAACCCCGATCCATATTACCCGTAGCACGGCACGCTCAGCATACGATACGCCCGTCACGCTTTTCTCACAAGCGTTTCCACATCCTTACAGTATAAAACGACGGTTTCGTGAAACATGTCACAGCGCATATAGTTGAAATATGCCACACGAGAATATAGGCAGATGACCCGACGATCTACGTCAGCAAAAGAGAACGTCATAATTCGAACTGAACAAGGTTCACAATTATGAACATTGCGTGTCTAATAGTGCTAAGTTATTATGTACTATCCATCGTTAGAACGAGACTGAATTAAACGGGACATAATTATAGCCAACAATGACCCGTTTCTTGGAATGGATCCCCTTTCGAGTTTCATGGTGTCCTTTCGTACCACGGCTTTCACGTTACGAAGATATACTAAACGATCGTCATAGTAAACGATTTCGAAATAACATATTTTATATCTTATTTATATGTTAAAACTATTGTCACTCTTAACACTATCGTTATCGTCACTGTTCGTCACTTCGAATGTCTTTGTCGCCGGCCGTGTCATACAATAGGTGCGTCGATAAAGGCACCTGTACCACAGCAACCCCAATATAAATACCGATTTAGACGAAAAGTTTCACAACTAACACCTGTTGGAATAAGATCATATCTCATTGTGATTGCTCTTACTTCGTTGAAATTGTTATTAAGGCAAAATACGTTCTAGTTAATACGTACAAAATAGCATTAAACATAGCGGTACGGAAGGCCCTTGCAAAGATCCAATGAATATTGCCTGTCACGGAGACTGAAACGGTAAAACTGTAATCAAACCTATTTATAATTATTTCTAATGTTAATAATTCATTAGCAGTACTCCAAACGTACTTGTTAGATGAGAAACTATATTCGTCCACCAAGAATAGATCCTCGATTTCAACAGTCTATAGTAGGATAAAATTGTCGAAGCCGACTATTTGAATCTCGAACGTACTATGATATTACGATCGAACGATTTTATGCTTGCCGATGTAATGGCGCGAAGAATTCTTCAAATAGCCGCTTCAGGCTCGTATCCTGCTATCGACGATCCATTTCTTACAATATGGCACGGAATCCACAAAACGTCCCCAACGCGGGCGTTACCAGGTACCACACTGAAAGGAATGTACTTAATCGGACATCTATTCCCGTACTAATCGGTATTTATTCCGACTTGGGGCTAGGGTTGGCCGGCGAACTCTCGCTCTGCTATCCAGTTATTATCTGTTCCACATTGAGATGCGTAATGAAACGCAACCGCATCTGCAGCGCCGGCCGCAGCTTCCGTATCACGCTCTCCACCTCGCTCTTCATTGTGTCGCCCACGAACATGTACTTGATGTGGTAGCTGCGCGCGAGTTACGGCACTTATTGTGAGTAGTTTACATACAATTAAAAAGCTTTGCAATAATAACAAGAAACGTAATTGCTATAATCTATAAAATTGTCGAAGGCTAGTGAATTACATTATTATTACGGTAGTTTTGTTAAAGATAAACCACGTAAGACATAAAATTCGAGTACTCATTATCACTGTTGATAAAAATGAATCATTAACGGATAAAATACATGTTAAGTACGAAGCGTATTGAAGATGTAAGATGATTTTAAAAATATCGCGGGCAATGTATATATACCAAATTTTTTAAAAAAGCTCACTAGATTCGATCTTTTCACCAGGTTTGACTATTCCTGTTACCAAAGCAGACGACACCTATAAAAACAGATTTGCAACGATTGGGAGAATAAGACTGGTATAAATGGAAAAGCTCAAAGCTATACCAAAGAACTTAAGAGAAGTGCTTCAAAGATTGTAAAGTATTGGTACGAGTGTATTACATCTGAAAGGGGTAATTCCTTCGAACAGGGCAACATTAAAAATGATATATAAACATTATTTCATATAAACACAAAGTCACCTTGCATTTTCAACACAATTCGTACACAAAGCTGTTTTGATAATAAACAAACTGCAATATGGTTTGATAATAAACAAACTGCAATATGGTTATAAAAGGATACAGTAAATCGCAGATAGGGTCAATGTACTGCAGATGCACTTGGGCCTTGTCGATGTTGGCCAACAGCTCGTACAGCGATAAGGTGATGTCCATAACGGCGCGAGAGATGTCAGAGTTGAACCTCTGCAAGTACGGACCGACGAGGTGGCAGAGGAAAATGAGCTGCACCTCGGTCCGGATCTCCGGAGACAGCTTCTCCTTGATGAACCTGAAATTGCGTTTGGATTGCATATCAATGCATTGCTTTTCAATAGTATAATCTTAAAATGTCTGAATACCTAAACACTAATTAATTACTGATCTGATGGGGGGTATGTTACAGATTGAACTCACAGATGGTGTCATATTAATATGTGATCTAAAATTAAAATAATCACAAATACACCTAGGAATATTTCAATAATAAGTATAATTATATTATCATTACATACATAGATAAAATTAAGGATAGCCATACAACATTGAACAGTGTCCAACAGTGGAACTATAAAAGGGATGCGGAAGATGACATTGACATCATTTCTTTGAAAAACATGTTCACAGTACATTGACCATTTGTTTAAAAAAAATAATACTGTCTAAGTCTCATAAATTATTCTATGTCATGGACGTCAGAAACACTCGCACGATGACAAGGTTATAAACACTCTCATTCAGAAATAGCTAACAAACCGCTTTATGGAATATATATTTGCAAGGCCAAGAATCAAACACGGCAATCCGAGTTTTTAATTAGCACGGATAGGTGTATATTTTCTTGAAACAGCGTCGAACCTGAAATCCATTTTTTAAATAACATTTTTAATAAGAATTTTATAAAAATAAAATTTTTAATAAGAAATTAAGCGACATAACACCTCTACTATTCTGGAGGGATATGCAGATGATTGTAGTTAATACACGCAAATAGAAATATAATTTAGAAAAAATATCATGTGTATTACAGTTATGTCCCACCATGGAATAGGCGATGAGTCTATTACTATGCACCGGGCGAAAATCCGGAATCCGAGCCAATTATGAGAATTTCAAGTTAGAAAAATCCAACTTTTCCAGACCCCGGGAATCGAATTCATCGCCTTTCGATCGACAGACAATAAATATGCTGGCAGCGGTTGGATGCAAAGAGCTGAAGATCGAGCTCAGTGGCGTGCTATTGGAGAGGCCTACATCCAGCAGTGGATGGAAATATGCTGATTATAATGATGATGATGATAATAATTGTATATGAGAGCCACACTCACAATGGAACTTGCATGATCTGCCCGGCGCCGGCATGGTACCACACGGCGTGAGCGAGCGCGAGGGCCAAGCTGTATCTGTTCTCCAGCAACGCTTCATTCGTCTTCTTGAAGTTGAACAGCTGGAACGGAGTGTACTCGTACTCCCACTCGGTCATCTCCTTGCTGGTTATCAACTCGAATATTCTGTCGTGCAACACCGTCCAGTAAGGGTCGGGGAGCGCGGCCATTATCAGGCCTATCGCGTTGATCCACAGTTGAATTTTCACTGTGGGGATAACGACAAAACCCTTGGTGATCACGTCGAGCAGGTTGTTGGCCACAACGCTCGGTGCTAAGGGCAGCGACATTAACTCGACGCACGTTACGTATAGGGAATGCGCTGACGGATTCGGATATTCATTGAAACGCCAATCTGTGTTCGGGAAGTGAGAGTGGCCGGTCATCGCTGATAGTCACTCGGTTAAGGAAATATGCTAGAACAATTTTATATACCTAAATATGTATAAATATCTGGTTAAAAATTTTACGGAGTAACAAGATATTGTTGCTCTATATTGCCTCGTAGGTCAAGTAATTGTAAGCGCGACCGCTAATCACGAGGTTCTGGCTTCGATTCCCAGTTCGAGTACTATTATAATTGTATGAATGAATTATCCGAGTATGAATTTGTGCTCGTTGTTCGAACCTCAGGTCGGAGACTGTCGGGTTTTATTCGTAACAACGGTGTACTAATCTAATAATAATATATTGCATGAAAATACAAATTTATCTTCTTATAAATACATTGGAACTAAGACCGGTTGTTACGAATGGTTGTTGTGGTTCCTATAACAAACAAAAAAAACATTACTCTTTATAAAGGATACTATCCACCATCCGGTTGACCAAGCCCATGTAGTATATAAGCTCTGGCGTCCAACTCGCAGCGGCTTCAACCTCGGTGTTCACCAGATACGTCTGGAAGGTGTCTGTGGTCGCCCAGCCTGTTGGTCTGACATCCTTCAATGAACCGAGCACGGCGTTCACGAGCTTCCTCTTGAGCAACGGCTTGTCTCGCAGCTTTGACTCATAGTAGTGCAACGTGTTGTACAAAAAGGTGACCGGGCGATCTGGAATTGTATGCGTGTGATGTGAATAAAAAGAAAATGTATCACGTAATACACAATTATATATTCAGACGATGAAAGACCACATAACTGATCAGCCACCATAAACGGTATGCCGTGCTGATTGCATGTTATTCCATCAAAGGAATTCTTATAATACATATTTTTAAAAATATGTAATAATTTTATTTATTTTAAATATAATAATTTTATTTTATATTAAATTCGGATATCATACGGAAACATAACATTATAATTAATGACGAGATGTTATATTTCATCTACAGTTAAATAAATTCGTTTTATATATTCATTTTTATTCAAACAAAAATACATTTGAATGCTTGTTCTTCTGACTTCAATGCACCGGTGCTTCAGGGTGTATTAAATAAACATATTAATTGGTTTTAATAAGATTCCTTAAAGTGCTGTGTAAAATACCTAAGATTTCCTGGGTAATTGTTTCTAAAAGTTAGCCAGGCTTGTACTAAAAAGTAATAAATAATCCACCACAACATGATAGATACTTTTAAATTTACATCAAGCATTTCCTGTGACTATCTACTTGTAGCTAAAATATTTCAGGGGGTGGTTCAGATTCTTGCCGATTTATTGGATGTCCACGTGGCCACGTGGATTCCATGCAGCCAATTTTATCATATTATACTGTTAGTTCATACGTAGCCACAGGTATCAACTTTCATTTTAATTTTTACCAATATCCAATATTTATCAGCAGTTGTGCCAACTTGTGGAATTCCTTGGTCGCTGTGCATCACCATGTGCAGAATTTTCAAGTATTTGTATTTGGCGTAGTTACCAAGCGCGCAACCCAATCGCCCAGTCCCTAAACGTCCCTTTTAACCTGCTGTTTGTTGCAACGGACAACTCACCGTGGAACTTGTACAAATAACCGAGATGTTCCAGAAGCTGTTCCAGGTTCTTGCTGACCTGCGGGATCTCCAGGTGCCTGTGCACCACGATGTCCAGCACTGGGATGAAGCGCAAGCACACGTTGCTCAGATAGACGGGGATGGGGCTGCCGTACGCACCGCTCGCCTCCTCCGGCGTGAACTTCTCCGGATACTTCCTATGAAATGCTAGATGCTTGTCGTACCTGGATAAACGGATGGCAGTTTTAGTATCCAAATTTCTTTTTAAAATAACACAACAATATGAAAACAATTATGAATTGCGATATATCTATCTATATATGATTATTAATAGTTGGTAACTATATAAATAATGTAAATATTACCAGTTGTTCTGTTTCCAGTGTTCCGGAGAGTTTTCTTTCACAAAGTCCTGTGCGCGGTTCCTTAGCTCCGAACCTTTAAGCAACAGCAACTGGATAATGTACAGGCACACCTGGCTCTCGTTACCGTCAGGGTTTGGTCGCAACACCTGCAAGAGATTTGGTAAATGTCGTACATAATGATCGTCTCATTGGTTATAGTTTTAATCCTATGACACATTACGAATGACCTGTCAAGTTAAATGACGCAAGAATTTTATCGATGACAAAAAGAAAAGGTATCATAACCTGTATAAAATAAAAATTTATTTATAGTTTGACATCAAACTAAGTTTACAAAAGTGTTAAGTTCAACAAATTTTCCCACTGGAATTTACCGGTTGAAATATAAATTAAGCTACTATAATGACAGCCTATATCAAATTTTACACAGATTTTATGTCAAGCGAATTTATTATAACTAGTGGTCGCCCAGTGGTCGAAATTCGACCATAATAAATATAAATAAAACTTCAGAATAAAACTTTTCTGTTTGACATTCAACTATATCTATAATAAACAAAAGAAACAATTTGACCAAAGAGTATGTGTCATACTTATGTCATGTCATGTCATACTTGTGTATGCGTGTGTCAAATGCATGCTGGTTGTGTAATGTTTTATTTATTGATTTAAT
>DWTO01003027.1:0-13109 GCA_018244755.1 Jemadia pseudognetus | reverse complement strand
AAATAGCTTTATCCTTACAGACCTGCCACGCCTCCTCCACATTCATCATACCGCTCCGTAGTGCCCAACGAATTGGCGGCTACTTTATCAAACGTTTACAACAACTAGACAATATTTAACTGCCCTCATTTCACACAGTATCTCGATTTCTGAGTATCACTACATAATTTGGGTTAATCATTTTTTTTGTGGTCCTTGATAATCATTTTACTCGATCCGCTCATCAGCATAAAATATTTTATATTTAAACATTTAATTTTTGTTAAGTGACTGTAAGCTGGACTGTAACTGGACACACGGCTATCAACAAAATTCTACGTTTAGATAACGATTTGTGTTCAAAAGTTGTGGACACAAATAAAGGAATTCAGCTTGATACATTTGAATCAAACCTCTTCACCCAAATAAAAATAATCAAATAGGCAGGGGCTTTTTGATGTCGAGTTTGTTTAAAAATTCCTTCTTGTTTTTATTACTACTTATGTTTACTGCTTTTTGTTTTGTTTGTTTGCAATTCTGACTTGCTGCAGCACAAAAAATTCGTTAAGGCTTATTACTCAAATAAACCTTGGACACAAAATCCTAGCAACGCGAAATAATGTGTCTTATCGTCATCAAACTTTTGATCATTTCCAATGTCTCGGATGTCCTCTCAGATGTCAGTTTAGGAAGGGTTAAGGCAAGGAGTACCAAATTCTATTTTAAGAGGCCAAGTCTACCTCACGTGCTCGTGATGCCGTCCTGCCATGCCATCCTGCCGTATAACGAGGCTCTAATGCATTTTAATTCGATGTTGCCTCATACAAACGATAGGAGATTTGATTATTAATAACAATTCAATAACAACTCCATAAATATGATGCATAATGCAATTTATACTGATAATAAATATACGAAACATTCAGCGATAATGTTGAGAGCCATTTTCTTCAACAAACTGCATATCGTTCGCAGGTCGCGTCATGTGGCGCTTAAAACGCCATTTTGCAAGCAAGCCGCTATTATTATGGAAATATAAGAACAGTACTTAAATATTAACGTACATGTATCAAATTGCTTACATGAAAAATAAAAACTGAATATATTTAAATATGGAAGCTCTGGAGAAATATGTTATGAAGATCTCCAAATTAATATTAAACATGCTAAAACTTTCACAGACTTCAGAATACTGAAAAAATTGCAAAAGTATAATACTATCCTTTTCTGCTTTAGTATCATATATACATATATAACTGTGCTAATTTAAGGTTTTATTACTACTAATCATTATGGCTTGAAGTATCAACTCTGTCAGTCTTCTACAATCCTGTACGAGATATTATAAATCAACTT
This sequence comes from Jemadia pseudognetus, assembly GCA_018244755.1. Lineage (NCBI taxonomy): Eukaryota > Metazoa > Arthropoda > Insecta > Lepidoptera > Hesperiidae > Jemadia > Jemadia pseudognetus. Next base: position 11,774 of record DWTO01003027.1, on the reverse strand, counting down.
CAATTGCTTTTATTTTGGTTAGTAAAATAGCTGTTAATTTTTAAAAAGAATGGCGTTTAGGTACAGAAATGAGATACTTACTGTGACAATCATGCAATGATTCTCTTTAACAGCTCCGCAGCATCCGAAGAATGCCACTATAAACACAATCAGGCCAACGATGATCAAAACCATCGGTGCCGATGTGTAGAATTTCTCATCTGTCAGATCCACATAGGGGTTAGCTCCAACTTCAGCTATCCCCCCAACAATCACGATTATCAGTCCTGTGATCTAAAACATTGAATGGACATCGTTAAATATTGCTCACAATATACACACAAGCAATTTTATCACCTACATTTATGATCAGACAGTATAATATATATCTAGGTAGAATATAGGCCAGGGCTGGGAAATTACAGCCTATAGGACAATTCCTGCTCTACAGATTCAATCCAGCTAGCCAACCTCTGGAAATGTATCTTTAAGTCTCATCAACTCAGGTTTTTAATAGTAATAATAATATTGTAACATTGCAATATTGTGCAATTTCTAGTAGCCCTAAGTATTCAGTGTGCAAAATATGAAATCCACTACTCAAGTAGCAGTTGAATTTATATATTTAACTTTTTTTCTTTGGTAATTTCAAATATCAGGATTTTTTTTCCTATACAGCCCATATTTCCTCAGTAGAATTTCCTGTGTTTCACTAGCAAATTTTTGAGCATACTCGAGAGAATACAAACTCCAGAGAAAATAGGTAGTTATCAGAGATGTAACATATGGGGGACGGTAGGGGCAGCTCGTTCCGGCCGGCACTTTTAAGGGACAGATGTTCAGGGTCCAGCAAAATAGTGTTGGTTGTTGTGAAGGCAACAGTAGATTTTTTTTTATTAGCTCGTCGAGATTCTCCTAAGACCAGACAAACTTTTGAAAAGACGACAGTAGTTTTTCTTTTTCTTTTTTGCTTGTCAAGATTCACGGTAGGCCAAACATCAATTTTAAAAGAGACAAAACTAGTATTTCTTTTTTTTGGTTCACGATATTTTCATAGGCAATACATAGGAAATTTTAAGGGGCGGCAACATTTTCTTCCACTACGGGAGGTTGAAACCCAAACAACAACACTGGTAGCTATATGTATAAATAAATTGTGTCACACATGTTTAGCTATGCCAAATGTTTCTCAATTGAGCTAATGGTCGCTTTCTTACAATAAAAACCGATATGACGGTCTACTGTGCCTTTTGAAGCCACGAGTTTATGAACAAGTCAGTAGAAAGACCGGTTTAGGTGATTTTAATAACATGGGAGTGTACGTGGTTCGTATATATATTTCTCTTTGCCCCACGTTAATTTCTACTAAATTCATGTGCAAATGCAAACTATTCTATGATACTCAAAGTAGTTCTACTATTTAGCAACTATTATAAAGATTTAATTATTGGAGTGTTAATTTATTAACGCCAAAAATTGTATACGCGTGTCATTACATTTGCGATATCACGTGGATTGTAGAGCAATTAGAAAACAGTGGACAGAAAGTAGAAGGTAGGCTCTCAAGGAAAGGGCACAAACACTTACCGCGAACAAAAGATTGACGCAGAACAGTAGATATTTAACACACGACATTCCCGATCCAATAGCCATTTTTAAATCTTGACGCCTTCTAAATTTAAAAAATTATCTGGAACAAAGTAATTCTGTATAAATTCTTTCCACTAGTTCTCGCTACGTCGTTTCAAACACATCAATTTGCGATGTTGACTCAACTACATAAGCTACTGTCTATAGGTTTTTTCATCACAACAAAATATATTGCGAAATTTAACATCTTATTACCAGTAAATTATAATTCTAGTAACAAGTATACGAAATAAATCATTATTACAATTCTTACCTTCAAATTATTGTTGTTTTGACCGTAGCAAAACTAACGAATAGCACACAATGTTCAACTCAACGCTGAACAACCGTACTTACAACCAAACCAAAGGAATACTCACGAAGACAAGCCGAATCGTCAATAAAAGCATTGCCACTGCCTGCTCTCTTAATTCCCCAATATTCAAGGCAAAGTTCCCCAAATTCGGGGAGAAAAAAACCTCAATGCCCCATATATTCCCCACGTAAAGAAATGTGAGAAAAATATAAATAATTGTAGATGTTTGTTTGTTGTCAATAAGGCTCTCGTAAATTTAACCTTAAAATACTAGGTAATGCTACACACGTATCTAGTAAAAAAACATATATTCATGAATATATCTCTTAACCTTTGTTTAATGTAAATAGAAATACAGACAAAAAATATTTTGTCGCTTTTTTTTTAGATCGACAAGGCAATATTTAAATATTTACTTCTTCACAGATTTGTCATATGATTAGACTACTCTAATTAATCTGAAATAAATGTTTGATAATTTGTTAAGGGTTTAATATATTTTAATTCACCACACGTATGCAAACCATAGGCCTCCAGCAAATAGCGCTACTATCAACACTATCCCCGAATTCACTTGAAATTTTCCCCAATTCGGTAATTCCCCACAAATAAGTAACGCTGGTCAATACACGACATAGAAAACATGCGGCTGTGTTACTAGCAAAAATATATGAATTTCTGTTGTTCAAGAAATAAATTACAGTGTTGCCCAATGTCTGCATTATTGTAAGTAATCTCTAACTTGTTAAGATATTTTTAAATAATTTGTTTCAATAAGTGAAATTTACAATTTTAATACTTTTTATTTCTTTTACAATTTATTCGACAACAAACAGAGGGATTTTTTTAACAGAACATTTTACCTAAGAGAATGTAAACTTAGCAATATGCATAATGGTTTTTCTTTTTGTAGGCTACGTATGATTGACTATGGCAGTATTAATACAATTGGTTATAATAATGCGTTGGTGAAAATAATAATAAATGAAGAAAAAATATAACACAAAAGAACCGAAACAAAAGTTTTTTTTTGAAGGAACCTACTTCTTTGGATTTGTTCGTTTCATTTAAAATTGTTGTTTATTTTTTATATATACATTTTGAGATCGATAAAACACTAAATTATAATTTAAAATCCAGATTCGAGGCAAGAGTTCTGAGATGACTAATATAAAAAAATAAAAGCAATAGATATCTTCCATTTTAGATACCGGTTAATTTATTAGTTGTGGTATTAAACATTCTTTTAAAATATTTTGATGGTTGGTCGCGGGCTTCTTCGTCGAGACGATAGCTGATCGTGAGTGATGAGCCCTTGTGTTGAAAGGATTATTCGCAATGTCCAGGGTGCGCCGGGCAGTACATGTTCGTATTCAGACATATTGTAGTCGCCGCTTGAGGAGGTTTCTTTCATGCTGGTCGCGGCGATATAGCGTAAAGGTAAATTAATATGAATATTTTTTATAAAGGTTTTATAAGTTATTTTTTAAAGAACTAAAGTCATCGACATAGCTCAAATGATTAGCACGCTGAAGTGGCAATGGGCTGGTCATGTCTGTCGACGAACGGACGATTGGTGGAGAAAGCGAGTTCTGGAGTGGAGACCGCGGCTCGACAAACATAGTGCTGGACGCCCTCCAACTAGGTGGGATGACGATCTGCGAAAGGCTACATGCAAAAGCTGGATACGGAAAGCCGAGGACAGAGCGCGATGGCGCTTTTTGGGCTAGGCCTATGTCCAGCAGTGGACTGAGTTAGACTGATGATGATGATAATGATATTTTATGTGGGAATTAAAGGACATTATTAATGCAGTCAGGTCTAATTCTTTTAAATGCTTTGACATACACCGGTCTGTAGATTTTGGTAGGATCCATTTTTTAAAGCAACGGAATGCCTCAAAGAAAATAATGAGAAGTGACCGCTATTTATTTTTAAAATGAAAACTCCACAGTTTTCTTACATAAATATAAATAATAACATAAAGAACATAAAGAATGATATGAATAATAACAATATTTTAGCTATAAAATGACAATCTTTTTTTAAAATTTCAAACAGCAATTCACTCTTGTAATGAAAATCACAATATGTAGGTAATTTTAAATGTTACGGTGTCAGGTAAGTAAAAAATAATATATTTTTTGAAAATACATCTAGTGTATACAACTTAAACACCTAAAAACTGGATGAGTAGATATTTGTAATCCAGAATCCTTGTAATACCTATAGTGGAGAAATCAGCCTAAGAATACAGGGAAGTTCCCCGCAAGTTCCAAAAAAAGATGTTTGAGACTTGTTGGGAATTTCCCTGTATTTTTTCAAATAAGTGGCCATTATTAAAAACGCTATTTGGCACTCGGTGCTCTCTGCCTACCCCGCAAGGGACCTGGCGTGATGATATGTATGTATGTATGTATATATATTAAAAACGCGTTTTTGTAATCTAGTTTATTTATATTCCGAATGTCGAACTAGTACAATTTATAGCTTGTACGTCAGAGTCCGAGGCCCCCCCTGCGCTTGGAGTCCAGGGGCACCGCCCCGTCTAGTCCTTTGGTAGCTACGCCACTATGTGTGGACCTATAATGTTTACTCATGCAAAGTGACTCAAACTTGGGTTACATTGGATCATTTGGCTATTTGTTGTAACAAAAAAACGATCGGGTCATCTATAGTTCAGATGATTACACGAGTTTAAAATAGGATCGAAAGGATATGCTAGATCTGGGAAAAATAATTTTATTAAAACTATGTTCAGTTTATTAATTTTATTGAAACTGTATCGTCGATTATAATTCGTATATGAACGGAATAATTTATCATAACGTTCGACTTGCATTTAAGTATAAAAAAAATTACATGCATGAATTCAATTACGGTATTATTATTATTATTCGATATTAATAATATGGTTCTGTACGGTTTTTGTTCAACTGAGTTCCAGTGCTGTAAGACCTAAATATACTTCTTATGTTATCTCTTTTCGTTCTATACACATACATCTTGTAATGTATAATGAAAATATAAAGCTTACAAGATATAAATGAATAACTGTTGCTAACCATTTTTGCAACAAAAGTAGAATGTTATCAAATTATTATTATTATATGATCGTCATGCCATGACCCTTATTAAAATGAAAAAAGATCCTACTACAGGATATGATGTTACATTATGCTACCATTTCACGCTCGGCGAGTGAACGCGAGCGGCCGCAAATGCGAGCGTGAAGTACTAGCATTACCATTATACATAAAGTGTGACTTCATATCGCACGGAAACGGTATTACACTGGCTGGGTTCTCTTACAGAACTGTCTTAAATGTTATCGTTCATGATAGCCCGAGTGTTTACATGCAGGGACTGCTGTAGAAGTGCAATTTTATTGACGACAGATAAAATATTACAGACAAACAATACGGCATACGAGATTACTTGTCATTCGAATGGTCAATAAAAATATTGCAATCTTTTCCGTTCCCAGTGTTTTGAGAGAGGCATCTATACTGTGCACTTACACGAGCACTGCGTTAGACCATCTCTTTCTTAGGTACCTACTTGGTTTTTAGCAATCGTAATTTAAACGAAAAACTGTTATTCCCTTTTTCGTAACTAATGGATGTCTGCATCATAATATACGGTTTAAGTCATCTCATTTCAGATTCAGGACTGTACCTTTTATCAATAATTCCATTAAATGTAACTAATTTGCTTGTATTGTAATCATCCAAAGCAGGGTTGCTCGTGGAGGTATTGCGGCAAAAAGTCGCAAAGAACGTAATGAGTGTATGATATATGTATATATATAACATATAGCTATTTTCATTATACTTTATTTATATATTTTATTTATCCTAATAAACTAACGATAGCACCAGGAGGTATTCTACCTGTAAAGACGCCGCCTCCGCCTCCGCCTCTACTGTTTTTATAATTATTTTCATCGTCATCATGTCTATGATTGGTTTCGGTTGTGGAATACCCGGCCGGAGAGTCTTCCGATATCCGGTAAACTATACTACTATTTGTGCGTTTTTTAATTTTGTTACAACAGCCATCTTGATGGAGCAGCGTCGAATTGATGTTGCAAAAAATATCCGTGTGGTTTACCGTTGTTTTCGTCTTGCAACAAGAAGTGGGAATTGATGTCGATTTATTCGACCAGTCCTTTGGTCCCATCCAACCGCAGCAATTGTGCTGAAACGTACAGGTTAAACTCAACATACAACGAATTTTATTAACTGTGGCTTTGAATAGAAATTATTAAATTATATGTGATATGATGTAAGTTCAAAAACAACAGTAGGCAAATAGAGATTTTGACAGGTTGAAAGTTTTAGGTCTTCGAGAGTCACCTTTACAACTTACGTTCGCCTCCTTAAAAGTTAATAACCTAAGGCGACTATGGCGAGTGATGTGACTGAGAATCCGCTTAATTTGACGTGCCCATTATTCGTTCTTCTATTTTTATTTTTAATCTGACGACGTTTTTCTTCTTTTTTTGTCGTCACCATTCTCATCAGGCACGACGTACAACTTTTAAGGGGGCGGCAACATTTTCTTCCGCCCCGGGCGGTCGAAACCCACGTTACCCCATTGGTAAAATATAATACATTTACTTATATAAATATATTTGGCCGCCATGTTGGTCCAGCGGTTGTAAGCGTCAAAGAGTAATATAACAGAATTGAATTCGTGCGCGGTGTAGGGCAAAATGCTCACTCCCCATTCCATAGTGATATTTGGTACTTATAATATAACTGGTGAATCGTAGGAGTGTACTGTGTACTATACTCCGCTGCCCTAATCCTTTAGGGAAATAGGAACAGGCATGATGTTATATTAATGTATCTATGCATCATCATCATCATCCATCATCACATCGATTGTATTGTGTGATCATCGTGTTTATGTTATAAAGTATGTATTACCTCAATCTGAACCTTATCCATATTAATCTGCGTGTGTGCAATGTTCAGTATATTGTTTGGGCAAATCTTTTTGATTTCATCGTCGAACGTTTTATTGTGGTCTAATTGCTTGTCTAATAGTCCCAAAGACATTTCGACAATGAAGATAATTAAAAGGCACGCTGAAAACTGAATAAAAAGTATTAAGAAGCAAACGCTAAGAATAGTCTTTGCGTTGATTTTTAACGAAAATTATACTAAATAAACGTTCGAATTTATTAAGTGTGATAAAAAAGAACTTACAATTATTGTCATAAAATCATCATTTTTTAGTTTGCTAAAGAAACCCAAGTAGGTGAATATTGCCAGAAGCAGGCCAAAAATGCCTAATGTTATATATGTTGAAGTTTCCATTTTTTTAAATATCAGCTCTTTCACTAAAAGAAAGAGAAAACCGAGAATCTGAAAGAAAAAATGGATGATATATTTCTGCAACTAAAAATCGATTGTATAAATGCCGGTTATATATATTCTCATGTACCTTATCTACATGTGGAAATTATCAAATTATTTTACCCTCTAACATAATGATATAAATTAATAATAAATAAATAAAATAAATTAATGAAATTACGGCGTTATAATCCTCAGTAAACACGTAGCAAGATTTTTATAATGAACGACACATTGAACAACCTGTCTTGGCTAAACCTGTTATTGTAGGATTTTTTTATACATACCGCAAAAAACATATTAGCGCCTAGAAGGATCATTTTCGCGTATCCAGTTTCTGATTTATTCGCCATTATTATAAAGACAGTGATTTTATAAAAATTGTATCTGGAAATGTTAAATATGTTTTAATTATTTTTATAGCTTTCAGCACATATCTAAACATGGCTAAGTAGTACTTCATTTTAGGTCCATATCTTGAACTTTATAAAGCACAGGGTACTCTCAAGCCTATGCTTTATAAAGGTACTTCAAACTCACTTGAAGTACATTTTAATCTGCTATAACCCTATTCTTACAGATCGGTTAGAGCGTCTGAGCCCGTGCAGTGACGCAAGCGCTTAGGGTGTGCTATACGGACAAACGCAAAATCCTACCGCGCAAACAGTAATCAGCTCCTTTGGCGGTGTTTAAGGTCCGGTAGGACATAGGTTTCTTTAAACTTTGGGTTAACAGGTCTGATAGTGCAAATGATTACAGACCACGGTGACCACTTACCCTCAGACGAGTTTTGTGCCTGTTTACCCCGGTCCTAAATATAAAAAAATTAAAAAAAACTGTACACGATTTTCCAAAAACAACGATCTAAATTACTTACTGTTATTTTTACACAACGGCTACAATAGAATAATCTTTACAGATTTATACTAAAACATATGCGTAATTAATTTATGAATTAAATTTAAAAGGCACAAATATGTTTGATGCTTCTAGAAATAATTTAAATTCACAGCACAACACATGGAAACGATACAAAATGAAGATCCGCTGTGTTCAATTGAGTTATACCGGTTTCGAATTTAGAGTTGCCTTTTTGTAAAGTTAAAAATCAAATGTATGTATTGCCATCTTCAAACAGTGTATATCCAGAAATATAATAAATTTATTTGTGTATCAGGTTAAATTGTCACATTATCTAAAGAGATTTTTGTGTATTATTCTTTTCAATATAATTTTAAATCACCACGTATGTAATTACATCATTAATAGAAATATATTTCATAAACCCTTACGTGTAAATGTATTCAAAACCGGTCAAATGTATATAATAATACCTAATACGTATTGTTCATGTGATTTTATAATTATTCGCTAAACTGCCAAGCCTCGTACATTTGACTGATTAAAAACTTGATTAAATACTTCACTAGATTATCTTGTAAAAAAAAGTTAAATCACGCCTGTAATCCCCGAAGAGGTAGGCAGAGGAATGTAGAACACTCAAACATGTCACCAGTTATGTTCAACACTCCCACTATGGAATAGGTGGTGAGCCTATTGCCCTGCACCGGACACAAATCCAGACTCCTAGCCACTACTAGAAAATGTAAATAAGAAAAATTCTATAGTGCCCGACCCGGGAATCGAACCCAGGATCTCCTGATCGGCATGTAAACGGAGACTATATAACTGTTGTAAGCCTATGTAACTGTTGTAAGATTATGTAAACAAATAAATATTTATCGATCCAGTCTGGAGGCTGTATAAGGCCACGTGTAGGCTGTTATAAGTTTCAGAATCGTTTTAGTACGAGCAGACTATGCCTATAATAAATGTTTTAACAGGATTCGACCGTTGATTAGACGGTGAAATGTCAAGATAAAATAGATATTGATTACTTTAGGATTGATAAAGTCATCTCAACGAGTTAGTCCGCGGAGTTATCTACGTTAGTGCGCCGACAGTTATTTTGGTTGAAAATTTTCATAAAATGAAAAACATAAAAGTTCCTGCATTCTTAAAATCCGTGCGGTATTCCTTGGCTGCTGTGAATTGTCTGTTTCTGGTATGATATCTGATATGAACATCTTAGTTTTGGAAACTTCAAATCGAAGTATTACAATATTATTTGATTGTATTGTGATATTTGTATTTGAAGCCCTTGTCAGTGGGTATCGTTAGTAATTTAATTATTACGTGTCGGCGCGAAGTCAGAATACATTGCCGACCTCGTGCCGAGATACAGGGTGTGGTAAGAAGCGACTTAACCTGGTGCTGGGAGGTCGCAATCTGGTGCGGTCTGCCTGGACACTGCTAAATGCCCTGGTCGCCTTTAGGGAGCAGTGTAGGCGCGCGGGAAGCTGTGCTGTACGATCCCCAACGCTGATACACAGCGTTACATAAATTGACGTTGGATGTGTGACCAAAGTAACTTCTTCAACGGGGATACGCAAAGTCCGTTTCGATGATTGCTGGTCATTTGATATATTTATTGAATATAATAACGATAACACCGATACCTGTTTCTCCGACAACTTAGAGATATGCGCGAGCTATAAATATCAGAGATTCGCTTGCCCATTTGTAATTTCTATAATACAAAAACAAGTTTTGAATATGAGGGTGTTTGATTTCTTTACAATCTATATGATGAATATTTTGCTTTTACAAGACTATTGTCTAATTTTTTTTACAAGACTATTGTCTAATTGCTTTTATCAGAGTACTATCAAACTATAGAGTGAGTTAATTTCTTTTTAGCATATTAATAATAATGATAATAAAATTCATTTATTGGCCAAAACACATAATAATTATAGTAACAATAAAATTCTATATTATTAGGCAAAAGGTTATGGCTCAGGTTTAACCGTCACGGGATCGCGATCGCGTGGATCGCTGTTCTTCAGTCACCCCCTCTTCCCCGTGATTTTAGGCGGAAAATATTATGTGTTAGCTCCGGGAATCCTATTATCGCATAATATGACATATGATCGTAATATCTTAACATGCTGTATTTTAAAATATGTAAAGTTTGATGTCAAACTGTGAGTTTTCCTCTGCAGGGAACAGGACTTGTCCTCATTATAACCGGAGCAGTGGTCCTAGCGAGGCACCAAGCGTACGTCGATCTCATCACACAAAGGTTTTTCACGTTGCCAGGCTTCGTAATCGGCACCGGAACGATTATACTATTGACTTCGATCCTCGGATTTTACGCTGCTATCACTGAACACTTTTATTTCATAGTTGGGGTTGGTGTTTATATTACTATCATATTCAAACTCGGTGATGGAAAACCTTAAAAAGTTCCATACAAACTTACATCAGGCGTTTCTTTGTTGTTCATTAGCATGTTTTGAAATAATATTTGTTTACATTTAAACTCAATTTACGATTTATTTTATTATTAATTTATTTGATTGTAATTATTTTATTATTATTTATTATAAACACTACCATGATAACGAAACCAAAAGGTAAGGTATTATTTTGAAGTTAGTTTACTATTCTTAAAAGATCGTAGAAACTTTTGAATTTTTTTTTGAAAAATACACCTGTTAACCTCACAAGTAATATTTTGATAAAAAATATCTAATCTTACCTTTATCTATTAATTATTTATTTGTAATTACACACATTCACACACAAATAATAACCCCGGTTAATCATTCACCATAAGTAATACATACGAGTATTACATAATTTTAAAAACAATATGAAAACGCCTGTCAAATTCATAACGCTTGTATCAGTAATAAGTAGAAATGAAGTCTACATAAATATTATTTAAAATTGTGTGTAACTGTAATTTCTAAAGAGGTATATAGGTATTGTATTCAGAACTATTAAGCTATCCACTATTTATAATTATTTTCATAAAATAATCTTAAAACAAGTTAATTAAAAACTTTTTAAAAAGTGCACAAGGCGATGTGAATAATGGTTCAATTGAAATGTTAATATTGACCTCTAACGGAGTAAATACACAGTTATATCTGTAAAAATACAAGTAAATAGATCGCTGACATAATCCTTTATCTTCCAATTCCAGTACATGGTGCTTCTACTAGTTACCCTAGTATTCGAGATGGCGATAACAATAACTGGGTATGGATTGCGCAGTGGCACCGCATCGGAGATAAGGGCTACTATGATTCAGAATTTGCAGCTGTACGACACGAGGATCGAGGTCGCCAAGATCTGGGATGACCTGCAGATGGAAGTGAGTTCAATCTAGTATTTCAATACATTCACAGAAGAACCACGTACCTTGAAGTGGTTATAAATCTACATTGAGAGCATACCTTTAACTGCGCTGCGGCGAGCGTTAGATAAGGATTGTTATCTTGTCCAGATGGATTGAGAAAACTTTGACCAAAGAGTTCTTTCCGAAACAAATTTAATTCATCATCATCAGCCTATCTCAGTCCACTGCTGGACATAGGCCTCCCCCAAAGAGCGCCATCGCGCCCTGTCTTCGG
>DWTO01003026.1:0-13109 GCA_018244755.1 Jemadia pseudognetus | reverse complement strand
GGGACATATAATAGTTCTTCAGTCATTATACATCAAAAATATAGATTTGCTGTTGCCTATGTACCATTCTACCTTCTCGACTGTTACTGTTAGTGTGCTTAACTACCACTTAGGCCTTGCCTTGCACCTGCTATTAGCTAGTCAGGTACCTGCTCCTGGGCGTTCTGAAGCGCCCGAGAGCTCTTTGTTAATTGTCGAATAACTCGAAAATTATTTGTCGGATTCCCTTCAAATTTTCAGAGAACACTTTTAAGATTTTATACTTTAAGAAAATGCAAAAATAATAAAAATGATATCTAGTAATTTCTGACTCCCCCTAATCCCTTAAATACTTATTACAACTCTAAAGATGTCTACATCTCACCGGTCATTTCCTTTGGGAAGACTGTAATAATTTAAATGTTTATTAACTCTGCTGTTACGGCCACAACCATATACACAACAATAATTAACCATTTCAGCTTTTAACTGCACTTCGTTCCCTGCACTGTATTATAAATAAAATAAACGACATATAAACTATTATAACTTATAAGCTTATAAAGTGTGAAGTGACAACTGACAGTGACAGTTTTTTCAATTTTTTCTATAACCCGAGATAAAGCATGTAGAGTAGCAAGCCAACAAAATTTAGTCCGGTCGACAGAGAGAAAAAGAGAATAAATTAGGTATTCGTTACTCTCTTTAAAAACGCAATTGCAGCCGAGAAACAGAAGTAACTTCACATGTCAATTGTAGAAGAAGCTAATCAGATACGTATAACACGCAAGCGTCATTAAAGAATGCACGTACACCAAATTGTTTCTTTCTACCAAGTAGAACTTTCCACTTACATACGCGCTTATGGCTCGCCTACTCTGTCTATTAAATATCTCTATGAAATGCTACGCTTGAAACTACATATAAGCTTAAACACTTAAATTTTAATGTAATAAATAATATAGAATTTATATTAAATTAAATAATAATATAGAATTTGTTGCTTCTATTTAAAACATCAAAGTTTGTACTTTATCGCCCACCGCACTATCCATAATGCGCTGAGTTTGTTAACCGTAGAGAATTTCGAACGATTGATTTATAAAATCATGTTTCGTTTTATAATTACACAATTTTTACAAGTAATAATCGTAAACTTTATGAAATAATAAAAGCGTCAACTGACACAAAGCCTAAGACAGTCACATATAGCAGTAGGTTAAGTGGAATCGAGCCTAGGCCGGCCAGTTTTTCAACATACAGAATTTTTCAGTTTCTATACGTACACATGTTTCAACTTTTTTCGTAATCGCGTTTTGTTGTAAACGAGAAATGTATTTTTATTTAAATCGTTGGGTCATAAAATGATTTAGAATCTGACCCTTAATCTCATGGTTCTCAATACTCATAACTGGATTTTTTTTTGTAATTAGGACCGCAGGAACTGTAAACTTACAATTTCATGAAAAAAAAAAAATTAATATCATGGTGAACTATAATGTTTTTATTTAATTCTTTATCAGCTTTCATATTTACCCCTGAGGAGATGAGATTCCTGTCGTAAAATGTATCTTATTTCGCCTGTAATTTGTTTCCACACCGACAATGTTAAAATCAATTCATTACTTTTTACCTGGTGAAGGAGCAAAAAGACACAATAATTTCAAATACTGTTTTTGACTTCTTTACTATTTGTACAAAAAATATATCATGTACGGATGTTATATTCGATGGTATTGTATCATATTATACACGCCACACTTGTTATTTCAAATTTTTTGTACTGGGTAAGTAATGTGCGTGGAATCTATAAATTTCGATTCATCAATCAGGCTCACTATAATTAACATTAACAGGGTCAAAAGGTCTGATAACAAAGTAAATGTACAGTTCTCAAGTTGTTTATAGGACTGTACCCATTATTATATCATTATTTTGAAAGTATAGACTGCCTCGTTGGTCGTGTTGTTTGCAAGTGCGACTGCCGATCGGGAGGTCCCGGGGTCGATTCCCGGATCGAACACTACAAAATTTTCTAATTTAGATTTTCTAGTAGTAGTTCGGAATCTGGATATGTGCCCGATGCATGGCGATAGGCTCACCATCTCATTGGAAGTTATGACATTTTAAATACAGTATATTAGCAAAAGGAAAGTACAAGTCCGCTGTGAGAACTTTACATAAAGCAGCTTACACACTGATACGCTTACCAGAGTCTGTTAAGTTCTTAACCATAGTGGGACGTGCTGAAACGTGGAAGAGCACTACCCTCGTCTGACTACCTGTTCGTGGATTAGGTACAGGCGTTATGTTACGTTTTGCCTGATCCTATTACATTATCACTAGCTACAACAAATGCTAACCAAGTACACGGTTCCATCGGCCCACTGAAATCTACCTTCACCGTGCATGCACTTCATAGATATGTTGCCCTCATACTTGTTTCCGTTTCGAAAACGAATCACTGCTTTTTCGTCCGCCCCCGACCACCAACTCTGCTGAGCGGAGTCAGTCTGCATCACGGGCATAATGGGTATGTATATAATTATTAGATGGAATGTGGTTTAATATATAACATAGTTTAAAATAACCTAATTAATAGTGGTAACGTAAAAGCAACTCTGAAACGTGCTAGTGTACCTACTACACATACAATCCTCTGCCTACCTCTTCAGGATTAACAAGCGTAATGTTACGTATGTATTTTTAAAAAGCGGGAACATCTGTAGGGTTTATGATTAAATGTATTAACATTCAAAGTCCCAAGCTACACTATTTAACCAAAAAGGAAAATAATGGTAAGTATAAAACTTGTATTAAATCTCGAATACCTGTCCGTTAACCATTTCCATTTTCGATCGGCTTTTTTTAGACTTTGATGGTTTTACTGAAAAATATGTCATAATTATAAAGTTGAATTAGATACAAATCCATTCGACAATAGTTACAACGCGAATATAATATATACCTAGATGCACGTGTAGTGGGTGGCCGAGACTCACCAATCTTGACTAAATAGGTCAATAGCGTTTTATAGGGGAATCAGAAGTCTCCGGTATCACCGTGAACGTGTTGCGTATGAACATATTTATGAATGTATATGAAATTTGAAGTGTCTATGCATACAGAGGTTTACCGTTTCATTCTCCCAGTCTACCCCGTAAGGACCTGGCATGACGGTATAATAATAACAGTTATAAATTACCACCAGCTACTTTCTTCCTTTTACTTGTAATTGTAACGTTACTGGGCGCCTTTTCTGGATCTATGTTTTGGTTTCCTTCGTTCTTCGGTGACCCAATCACCTCCCAAGATTCCACTATAGCATCGAGCATGGACTCGTACAGCGCTGTGATAAGTTCCCTGCGAACTGACCCCTTAGGTTTGGTCGAGAAGGACGCAGACGAGTCACGAGTGAGATGTACTGTGGACGGCGGGCGGGGCGTGGACACGGTATCAAACTCATATTTATCGTCCTTTTGATACCTAACAGGTACAAGGAAAGAGCTGTCTCGCCTTGTAATGGTTCGATGCGAGTCCACATAGAACATTGCAGCAATATTTATCGATATATCAACAATTTATTTATGTCAACAAGATAAAACATTAACGTCAATGATATTTATTTAGTAAAAAATCCCCACGTCACAGACCACGTGCCATGCAAGTGTCCATTATGACAAATAACATTCCGACAAATTAATTTTTCGAAACGGACCTATTATTTTTCAGCATTTTTTGCTCGAGAATTTTTAATTTTACCAGCATCCTTTTAAAACGAAAATGTTACGTACCTACGTAGTTACATTTTTTATTTCTTTGTCTTCTTCCGTTTAAAAAAACGTGTAAGTAATATACTTAGTTATATGAGTCATTATCATCAGCCTGTCTCAGTCCACTACTGGACATATCCCACCGCTGGGCGGTTTTTAAGCATAGTTCCTCATGCTGGCCATGCGAGTTGAGTTGTACCAGGCAGGCCGCACTATACTTACTGCAATCTGCCGGAGCCTTAACTGAGTGTATAATTTTCCTTATAAGGCAAATGACGCCGAATTGTAACAAATGTATTATAATGTATTGTAATTACATAACTTTAATAATAAGTGATTGGGGTATTTATTAAACAAATAAAAAAAAAATTAAATTAGATGACAAAGCGGTTCTAATTTATTGAACAGACCTAGGTAGATATTTGCAATCAACACTCACTACAATGACAATATTTATTTCCGGATTTCTAAAAATCAATTAAATTTGATATTGCTATATTTTAAATAACAATTTAAGCTTATTTTTTAACTTAGGCCTACAGCCGCGACGAACTTTGTTTTTATGGTTCCGTATTGGTGCGCCCTCCCCTGAAGCATAAGAGCTCGTTAACTCTTTGTTTAACATAGAACGACCTATCGACGTAAACACAATGTGGTACCTAAATAATAACGCTACTTCGTAAAATAACCCTAAGTAGTAAAGTGGATCTTAACCCAATTTCCAAAATCTCCACAGCCTCCAAAGTCGCCAACGGTGGATTGTGGCACTCGGATTGAGGTCTCTATGGGAATCTCCATCCAAGCGCTCGATCGGTATGTTTTCGTGACTCATTTGTGCCTCTTCATTCCCCCGACACAAATTGAAGCAGCAAATAACAGTAAACAACACCAAGACCTATAAAAACATCACTTATTTCAAACAATTCTCGCTCACAATTTCTCCTTCTTCGTTCGCTTATAATATGTATATTAGCTGTCCTTCATCGACATTAAACAGATACACAAATCCAGCCGAATCGTGTTCCATTTTCTAATTTATTTATTACAATGTATTTAAAAATAAGAACAACGACTCTAACAAACGAATGAGAACATTACTATTTGCTGAGATAACAATCTTTAAAATGTACCTTCGATACCATTTCCATTTAAAATAACAATCCTAAGTGAACGATCGGTACGAAACTGCGTAAATGATCAGAATATTGCAAGTAAGTGGCTTATATTAACTACGACCACTGACAGCGTATGCTTCGTGTGTAAAAGCGTAACAGTTAGAACATTTATGTCAGATTGCCGATGTTTGACCACTGAAGCAATTCATTGACCCAAATCAGTAAATCGTGTGTTGCTAATAACATTAGAATCCAATAATAGTTATAGTTCCATTGAACTTACTAAGTATGCTTGAAAAACTGCAACTCATTTATGGTCCAATGCGCACGGGTTGGGGAAACGATATTATTGCTGTGACGTCACATATTTGTATATTAATCGTATATGTATATCAGATTATTTTTGCGTTTAGATTTAGAACATCATGTACCGTGCCCTTGAGATCTCCATGTATTTTAACTTTTACCGTAGTAGATATAGCCATTGGAAACCGATGCTTAATGTACCTTCGATAATATAAAAACGCCCATTAGAATTTCCTCGAAGTTTTAGCAAATCTATATGAATACCAAGTGCGCTTGGTATTTCAATTGCTTATAATTAAGGCCTTAATTTGCAACATAACATCACGAGTGTATTTTCCCGAAGTGGCAGGTAGAGGAATATAGTCAATATAGCGCACTTTACGGATTCACCACTTATTAACCGACTTCAAAAAGGGGGAGGTATACAATTCGTCTGTATTTTTTTTTGTACAATATGGTTAGTTCAGAAAGCAAACACGGCAGATTTGTCTCATGTGTTTATTGTAACATCATAAGATAAATTCGTCAGTTAATACTATGATAACACATTAAATAATATTTATTTATACATAACAGAGCACTTTAAGCGTGCCATTAAACAGTGCTTTTCATATCGAATATATAATTTATAGAAATTACATAAATGCACCCCGAATTTAGGTACTTACCTACGAACGAAGAGCTGAGAATAAACTAAACTCACATTTTATAACTATAACATCAATATTCTCTATTATATTATTATATACACTAATATTACCATTCGTGACTGCACAGTTATTTACATTTTCTTTTATAAAAAAAGATATTCTTTCTATCCTTCGTACCTACATTAATGTAGCCACATCGAAAAATTAATTAATAACAAAAAAATTAAAGAATACTACATATGTAATTAAATTTAATAAACAAAATAATTTATCAATATTATTAATCTGAGGCGCATTTGCGAGCCATAAAAATGGCTATCCTTTTTATATTTAAATACATTTTTTCCATTGTTTATTTTTTATTATTTTTGACACTAACCATTTATAATTAGACAGCCACGTCAGTCTGCTCTAAGGAAGTTAAAAAAAGTATCAATTCGAAATGCTTTAAACATAGAGTTATTATACATAGAGTAGAAGAACCACAGGCATTATAGATAAATAATAATAGAAGGAAGATGACAAATCTATACTTATATTTCTCTAATCACACAGATTATACAGAGATATATAGGTAGCCTCATTTGCTTTCTCTTTTTTCGATGGACAAATTTCAGACTGGCTCTTCTACTCTATGTACAATAACTCTATGGTTTTAAATTATTATAAATTCTTATAACATTTTTTTCATGTCCGAACAGTAATCTATGATCTATAATTCAATTCTATACTATTTGAATAAGCACGAGGACTCCTGTATCATAAAATTTTTATGTTTTCGGAAATCATAACTTCGATTAATATCATTGCTCATGGACACCTATCTTCATCGTGTCTGTGGTATTGTTTATTTCAACAGCTATATTTAAATTAGGCGAGTATTAAATAGATTCTCGTCGCATGTCGAAGATAAAGAGAGATAACAGTACTGTCTACATTACATAATTCTATTAATAGAAATATTTTTTCGTTCAAGAAAGATCAAAGGGTTGAGCAAATACATTTTAGGTACAATTTAAATTGATGAAATATTTACGTTTCTATACATTTGAAATTGAGAAAAAAATGTAATTATGTCTCTTCAGCCTGCGCATGAATACGTATTAAACTTAAAATATTCATTCGTATCTTCACACCAGGTCCCTTACGGGGTAGGCAGAGCGCACACATTGCCAAATATCCAAATAACTCCCCCATCAGTTAGAACCTGAGTTATTGGGTCCAATGAGGTCAGTTTAGGCCTCCTTGCCTTGGCTCGGTGCCTGCGTCCATCTAACGAAACTCAAAATAATCATTCGATTCATTGCATTGTTATTTAACTTACTGAATTATGAAGAACATTGAATACGTTGAGACGAATGATAGAGTCGTGAATAGAAAACAATTACACCTAAACATTAATTCAAAGTTAAATTCGAAATCAAAGTCCTATTTTTATTAACATCTGAACACATTACGTGTCAATTTATCTACTAAAGCATCGTCCGTGGTCGACACTGCTCTAGGTATAGCGTACACTTACTCAAAAGATATTGTTTTCGGTGATAGCGGATATATTTTCGTCAGAAATAATCAAGTAAGTCGAGTCCCATCACTTTTGCTAGCAGACAAGTATTTGGATAGCATCTGATGGCAAAGAGATATAGTATTTGAGTGTATATTGGCGTGTCTTCTATCATGTATACATGATAGGACTATGGTATATTCCGCTAAGATAATACTGCTGGATTGCCTTAAAGTCGCATATATTAAGGTCATTCATATATAAGATCAAAGGTTAAGTCATATGAGACGCAATTTACTATGAAAAATGACAAACATTAGAATGTATCATGTACTGATCTAATGTTTTTATATGAACTCATTCTATTATTATCTATGTTTTTATATGAACTCATTATATTATTATCTATAGCCCATCAGCGGTAGAATGTAGACCATTTAATTCCTTTACTTTAACAAAATCTCTACTTGTATCTACAATTCATAATAAATGACTGACTTTGAAAAAAAACAAAAAAATTATTGGAAGTGCATGAGATGGCCAAACACTTACCATCTACTGGCCCATTTGCCTGTTTGACAGGCTGAATTTAAAAAAAAAGCAATGCTAGGAGCGCGCGGCGGGCGGGCGGCGCAGCGAGTCGACGATGCTGGCGCGGCGCCGCGAGCCGACGCGCGCGCTCGCGTCCGCCGCCGGCCGACGTCACGAGTCGTGCAGCAGGCGCTGGTAGTGCGGGAACACCTCGTACGGCGGCACGTGCAGCCCGAACTCCAGCGCCACCAGCACCGCGAACTCGAACTTCATCAGGTCCTTCCGGTTCACTCGGAACGTTGTCTCGACGCGCTGCCAAGTGTTAATACACTTTTTTTTTGTTAATAGATTTTCACCGCAGAACTCCATTGACGTAACATATCATTATCAGACTGCTGTTCATTTTGGTATGAAGTTTAAAAGGCAGAACATGAAGTAAACACTATACATAGGTACTTAGATAAAGACAAAGCGCACCTCAATAAGCGCCTTCAGCATCTCCCCCTTGACGTCGTTGAGCTTGGCCGACAGCAACAGGCACGCGCCGGCGCACAGCTTCCTGTTGTCCTTGTTGATGAGGTTGGCGAGGATCAGCTTCTCGAAGTACACGTACGCCTGCGCCACTGACAGGAGATCGATTCCGCCGCTGTCATGTTTAGCGATTTTTCGCATCTCCTTTTTTATACTGAAAATGTCATAAATTTAGTCAATCCAGTCCTGAACACTTGCAATCCTGTTCGTAAAAAAGTTGTCATAAGAACCTGGTCACCTAAGATTGCTGAGTGTCAATTAAATTTGAGAGAACTGCTACTTAAACACTAAACAGGATTTGCACGCGAACTGTATATACTAAAAAACTTATTGAAAAATCTGTCACCTTCTAAGCTTGCTGAGTGTCAGCTTGATATGAGGGAACTTCTCCCTGAACTTGTCGTTGAGTTCCTTCTTCAAGTCTTGCGGACGCACGTAGTCTATGATCGAGGTCATATACGAGGTGAAGGTGAGTAAGGTCCTGTGCTTGCCGGCTATCAGCTCCGGGTCGTCGAGCACGTTCGGACAGTAGTGCACCTACACGAATGTACATCAACGTGCTACATATAACGTTGTATACAAGATACATATATGTATTTTGATACATAGACATGTTTGTTTATAACAATAACGGAGCAATACGTTTTAGCCCCGTTATTAAATTGCACTTACCTCACGCACACAGTTAAATAACGCACTTAACACAAATATATCTCTCCACCCCTTTATCGTTCGATTGTTGGATAAGGTATCCTCCGTGCGTTTTTATTAATTATCTTGTTACCACAGCGCAAAGTCTGCCTAGATTATGCACACTGCTTAGTTTGAGGTGGCGTTCTTTAAAAATAAACCGTTTTTAGTCCCACAGTAGGGCACGGTCTCAACTGCAGCCGAGTTAGGTATGGAACTTATTCAACATTAGGACTGGCAGAGTATAAACTAGTGGCTGCCAAGGCTTAAATGCTCAGATGAAATTTAAAATTTGTTAAGTGACAACTGAAATTGGCTAAGCGTGCCCTAGATTTTCGTAGACATGCCCTCTGAAGCGCGGAAGCCCTTAATGGAAAGACACTAACGGTAATCTATCCACACGCACCTAGCCTTTAAAAACTAAAGGTGGATGTTATGATTCGAACCTCAAACTTCTGGATGCCAAGGCATAATTTTAAACATAACATCTCGCCTGTAATCCTCGAAGAGGTAGGTAGGTCAGTATAGTACACACTCATGATTCATAAGTCAAATTCACGTCTCACCATGGCGGGGATGAGCATATTGCCATACACCGGACATACATTCAGACTTCGAGCCTCTATCAAAAATTTCAACTAAAAAACCACTGAATTATACTTATTTTTCTATTGGACTGGGTAGTAACAATTCAAAACCAAACTTACGTATTTTTGTGATATTACTGCCGCTTCGTCCCAGTCGAACGTTTTATTCTCTATGGTAGAATGCGGCGGCGACGAGGCTATGGTCGTTCTCTGAGAGGACTCATACGAGAAGCACCTAAAATAACTTTTTTTACCAACAACTTATATGTACCAATTGTGCAACACATGCAACTGGAATACCTTCAAGCTTTAAGATGCAATCATGCATTTTTTTATAGAAGTATTGTTTAAAAATAGCCATAGTATGGTACCCACCCAAAAAGTTTCATGCTTTCGTTAGTAGTTCATTAAAATCAGTAAGTATTAAATATCTCTATGAAAAGCCTGTAGGTAGGCTGACTTGCATCGAATTATAATTAACCTAAAATATTGTTGACATACATATCTAAAACCTACACTTTAGAAACTAAAAGTTGTATCTTACAAGTTGAATTGAAAATATTTAATACAGACAATATTTCAAACTCTAATAGTTTAACAATAAAGTACCTACTGAATAAGTGCACTACTACAATGGCACATAAGACTTAATGTTTGTGTGTTATCGCTTTAGTACCCCAGAATAAAATCAAATTCTATGCCAAATGCAATTTCTCATATGTCAAGTATTGATGTTCAAAATATCAAGAAGATGAGTCATTACTGTCTGTGCTTAATATAACACTAGTAACCATGCTTATTTATATCTACATGTCATTCATATGACTAAGTTATTATCTAATAACAAATTCCCTAATAGAAAAGATTGATGCAAATCAGCTGGCAAAACTATAAGGAAATATATAATAAGCGTCTCAATTCCATCAGCAACATCTGAGTGTAATTTGGAAAAGTCTCGACGGATCGTAATCCTAAGAGATAAATTAAAGCCAATGACCAAAGGTTAATTCAGAGGCAGGAAGTGATGTTACAACAGCGCAGTGATTTTCTGTGTTAATAATGGCACTTCTAGCTAGTAAAATATCCTTTAAAGCCATTTAAGAAAAGGCGTGAGACCAATACAAAAAAAATATATGACACCAAATTAAATATTTAGTGTCAAACATACTTAATTTATAATAGCAGCCCAATTTCATTTGCGACTGCTTCAATATTTATGCTTAAATTACATGTTCTTATTAAATGAATTCTATTACATGGTAAAAAGAGATTCTGATTCGTTGTGATATATACAAAATATTCAATATGTCAAATTAGCACAAATAGTGGAGCATTAATTAATTATTATGTTCTAAATGTAGCGTAGCATTACATAGTACTTTTTTCGTTTACCATTTTTTATCCTTGTGCCTCGTCAATAATTTAGTCCTGAAAGTCAAATGTTAGTGATGACGTGAGTTAAGCTGTGTGATATCAAAACTGTTCCGACAAGTATGAGCTTCGTCCAACTTACATGACTCTTGACAATATAGGATTAGAATAGTTCAATGGAATGTATAGGTGATAACAATATTATGTATTGTTTAATTTGGAAAACATACTTCAAACAGTCTGAGGAAACGATATGATAGTGTGAACACTTATAAATAAAAACATGAAATAACATGCACAAAGCAAATTTAAATATATAATTCCATTAAATAGACATTGACAAATAAAAATAAATCTTTACCATAATGTATTTAAACCAAAGTAAACATAACAAATACCTGGCTATGACATGAGGTTGTCGATTCAGAATTTTCCATGTAGCTTTCTCACTAAAGTCACCTTCGTACATCTTCCTGTATTGTTCCCTTGTACATATTCTAGACGGCACTAACAATTTGGAATAGGATATATCTTGACCATGTTCTTCTCTTTCCAACCCAAGCAGATCAAAGGGATCCACACCATTATCTGTGATGGAAGATAGAGGTCTTGGACCTGATGTGTTACGCCTGCGAACTCCATCTTTCCTCAAATCGGAGCTGAAAATGGGTTTTGTTTTTATATAATAACAAGTCATAACATCATTTTCAGGTATTTTCTATGTTAAAATTAAATAGGGAATGTAGATGGGTAAACAGAGTATGATATTAACTTAGTCTTTAAAATAAAGTTCACAAAAGCCAAAATAACAGTAACAATATAAGAAACAGAGATATGATCCACATTCTTATGCGTGTGAGTAGGTTAATCAAGCACTTTTACTCTTTGACACAAAAACTACTGGATTGAACTTGATGAAACCTTGAAGAGTTATAGTTTATACATTAATATATACATACATAGGGTAGTTTTTATCGAAATCTAGATCTATGCATACAAAGTCACGGGCCCAAAGCTAGTTATAAATAAGTAGAATATCAATAAATAATAATATACAATTTAATATGTTACATTTGTAACAACAAACATACCGGGCACTTCTGACTGTCTTTGAGTATGGTATGGTACTGAACAATGCACAAGGAACACCCTGTGTAGGAGCAAACACAAGCCTTTCATCCCTAAATGACACCCCTTTAGTAGGCCGCACCAGTCGTACTTCTTTAGAATGAGCATCCCTTTCAGGTATACAAGTGTTGCTGTTCCGGAATCTGCCTGCAAACAAAGACAACATAGTGGATATTGGAATGTATAATAATATCACATCTGTAATTCCCAAAGAGGTACTCAGATGCACTTCTCTAGTACACTCCCATGTTTCACCAGTTACATTTATATCCTACAATGGCATAGAGGGCGAACTTATTGTCATACACCGGGCACGAATACAGACTCAGAGCAACTACTAGAACCTTTAGTTAGAAAAATGGGATAGTACCCAACACAGTGTTACCACCAGTGCAAGCACTTGAGCAATGAGACAGGCGTGGGAATTACTCTACATGTATAAGGGTGCACTGCAAAGTCAAAGTTACATTCAAGCCTGACATATCTAGTACACAGGCAAAATATTATGTCACTCATGTCTGCATTGAGTTCTTCATCAATCATCATGAACATTGCCATGTTTCATCTATCACTGCTACTTATAATCTTGACCTTTATGTATCACTGCCCCTTATATATTATGTAGGTACACAAGCCAAGCAGTTACAATACATTTTTAGCTGTTGGGGAAACACATAGTTAGTACAAATATAACACTATGGTGAGGTAAGTTGATGACTGCTTGTAATGTTATCTTTTCATTCTCAGTAAATGCTGCCAAGTGAAAGACTGCTGGTGACCACATGATCAAGTTACTAGATTTGCTCAGGAGCCAATGAAACATATGATACTGAGGTTCTGATATTTAAAATAGGAATAGAAATTAATAGAACGTAACATCACGCCTGTTATCCCCGAAGAGGTAGGCAGAGGAGTGTAGAACACTCCCACAATTCACCAGTTAC
>DWTO01003025.1:0-13111 GCA_018244755.1 Jemadia pseudognetus | reverse complement strand
AACACTGCTGTTATAAGGCAGAAATAGGTGTGGCGGTGGTGCCGCCGGAGTCGAACCACAGAGGGTTCTACCACCTTAAAACTTATAAATTGAAATATTTACTGAGGACTGCAGCCCCCAAGCTGCCGTACGCCATACGCTCCAATATAGGGCGGTAACGAGTGCAAGTATTGTACAGCTCCTCCATGAGCTGGTCCTCCTCGGGGGACGTCTCGTAAGCATGGTCCAGCATGTCCTGCAGCAACTCTGCGCTGTCCAACGCGTGGCCCACCTCCTTCGAGCGCCGGCTGTTGGCTTCGTTCCTGCGTTCCTCCTGATAAATAACGACTGTATTAGTGACAAAGGTGACCTTTGTTTTGAAATAATTTCCAAACTGGTACTACATTCTTGAAAAACATACATAAATACATAAGATTCTTCATACATCAAGCCCCTTTGTATACTGTTTGCAAACAAAACCATGATAAACGATATATATTTATTTAAACTATTAGTACAAACAATAAGACTGTCATATCAATGGGAGACTTGCCTCACGGACCATTGTTTTGATAAGTTTGTTAGCAGTTTGCAAGTCTTCTGGTTTTTTGCTTTGAAGCAGTTTCTGTAATAGTTTTGATTTCTCTTCATCTTCAAAAACTGCTCTCTTCTCACGGGGGCGAGAAGATGCAGGGGCATCTTCCGGAGGCAGAGGAGGGGGAGTCTCCTTAATTACACCCTGGTTCTTTAACATGTCGAAAGCAACTTTAAATTTAGTTTCTTTCGGGTACTCAATAGACCAAGCATGCAACAGTTGAAGAACCTGGAATAAAATAAATACCTAAAAGTAAAGCTAGTAATTAAAATGAATGAACATTCTTACTATTTCTAACATTTTATTAGATTCATTTGCATCATTATCATCGGCTTGTTCTGAATCTGAACCTATTCTGAAGAATGAATATCACTTTAATATTCATTTTTCAGATGAAGCACATAGAAGAAAATCGAAATTAGAAAAAATCGATAATGCTCTACCTGGGATTTGAACACAGGACTCGCACAGACAGAACACTCAACTAATACAGCAGTTAACGACAATCTATGTACTTAAAGATATCAATCCACTTGTTTTACTAGAGGTAATCCCAAAAACGATTTATAAAAACGGGAATGAAGTATCAATTCATGTGGTTGACAACAGGTCCATCCGTGTTTCTGTCCTTTATTGTTGGTAACAAAGGGTGGACTTAATACATCTGTGTATATAATATGAACATATTCAAAATATGTAAGTATCAATAGAGAGGCAGATAACTAACAATTTTGTGGGAACTACACACATGTAATATTATGTAATAATACATATCATATATGTATATATATATCCTTGTCGATGGCTATAATTCCATTGGCTACAATAAGGAAATGCCATATAGCAATATAGCATCATAATTTAGATAGATACAAATATTGTGTTTAAGTTATTATGGCAACTGCCTCATTGTTCAGGTGAATGCAAGCCAGACTGTCGTAGGAGAGATTCTGGGTTCTATTCCCAGTGAGATATTATGTACTAGTGTATTTTTGTAACTTAGATGATGTTACACAATAATGACAAGAATGATACATTTTTGTTATTCCTAATCTAATTAATTATACACACTTTGAAGGATGGGTAGTTGTCACTACCATATACACATAACTCTCAACCATATCTCTCAGTCAAAATAACAAAGTCTTTGCATAGCAATATTGTCATGTACAACCAGTTTTAACAGGTTTTTAACATAATGTTATGAGTAGCTCTGTGTTCTTATAAATTGTAAACCTGTTCTTAAATATTAAAGTCTATTGTGAACATCAATGTGTCAATAATTCCATACATACATATCTTCATGCCAGCTCCCTAGCGGGGTAAGCAGATAGCACTGAAGAAACAGTCAATAATTACTTCTATTAATGATAGATACATTTGCTATTCCATGAGCACAAATGCTTCAAAAATGATGAAATGTAACATCTGTAATACCCAAAGAGGTAGGCACAGAAATATAGTGCAATCACATGTTTTTCCAGTTATGTTATCTATCTCACTGTGGTATGGGATGTAAACCTTTTGCCATATATTATGATCATCATCATCATCAGCTTTTTCCCGTCCACTGCTGGACATAGGCCTCTCCAATAGCAAACTACTGAGCTCGATCTTCAGCTCTTTGCATCCAATCACTGCCAGCCACTTTGTGTAAATCATGACTCCACTTAGCCGGAGGGTTTCCTATGCTATATTTTCCAAGACATGGTATCCACTGCGGAACATGAGTCCAGCAGTTATCGGTTATCCTTATATTATCATCATCATCATTTCCAGCCTCAGTCCACTGCTGGACATAGACCTCCCCAAAAGAGCGCCATCACAATCTATCCTCGGCTTGCTACATTCAGCTTCCACCTTTCCTACATTATATTTCTTGAGCTACAGTTTCCACTATATTTTTACCATACACTGGGCACAAATCTGCACTCCAAGTGATGACTAGGAATTATGTAAATATAGGGAAATACAAGATTTACATAAAATGTGGATCTAATTAAAGATGAAAACTCAAAATTATGAGTACAACATACTTATTAAGTACAACTTTCATTAAGGAGTAACCTGAAGAATTACTGTAGATTCTTTCATGGTTTGTTTCAATGTTTTATGAGTTGAATTAAGGAAGTATTTTAATGACCCAAAGTCTTTGAACAGAACACAACCAAATTTCAAACTAATATTATATATAAGCATAATGTACTTTATATACAAGAATGTCAAATTTATCTTAGTAAAATCTAAAATAAAGGGCGAAACAATGTTCAGTTAATTTTTTGTGAAGAGAAAAACATTTCAACTACCTATAAAAGTTTTGGGTTGCCACAAACTTACTCTTGTGCGAACTTCGGCAGATGTCCTGTCTGCATAGTACTTTGGTGAAACAAGCTTGATCATTTCATTCAGGAAACGAAATTTTCCAATTTCCGCATGGAAATTGGCGTCGCAGCGGCGCATGCAGCGGTCCACCATGATGAGGGCGAGCATAGCCTCTTGGGATTTCAGCGACTGAATGCGCGCAGCGATGACCTGTGCGGCCAGTTGCGGCCCATCAGGAGAGTCACGCAGCACCGTACAGAATGCCTCCACAGCAGCCTCTTCAGGTTGTTGTAGCGACTCATGGGTCGCTTTCACTAAAAAAATGTATACCAATACTATCCACACATGTTATTTATATAATTGATGGCTGGTAGTAGCGGTTAATAGCTTACAGATCAATGCTTCCAAGCTTGTAAGTACAACACTCATTTTTACAACTGCTTTTGGAATCAATGTTTGAATTATTGATTTAATTTATTTCGCACTGAATTAATTTTGTCGATTTTACGAAATCGACTATTACTGTTCTATTCCAAATACTCCGTGCATTATAATAGTAGAAGATAACACAGTTTTGGCTGCAATTGAAGACTGTTATCGTTTTAGCAGTTTTTTAATACAGCCTTCCTGCATAACATACACAATATCGACCGAGTTTGATTTGATGGACGAAAATTTTGTGACGTTCTAATGTTATCATTAAATATTCAAACTTGGAAGCAAGGTATTTCAGCCACACTAGCGAACGTAATGGATAACTCTGTAGAAATCATATTTTTCCGAAAATATGATATATATTGCGTCATTTTATACTATTTATTAACTACAATAAAAAATATTTTTTATTGTTATTCCATATAATATAATAAGTATAATATATGAAGAAGCGCCTTAGATATAATATTACTTTCTAATTTACTATTTAAATTATTTTTATAATCTTTTCGAAATATTGAAAAGAAATAACAAAAGAAATAGAATAGTAATGTTTTAAGTAAATCGACGACAGCTCTACATTGCATAATTTGAAAGTTCAGTGCAATTTAAACTTTTATTGCGCTGAAATGTATAATAATAGAGGAATACACAAAGAGAGAATATAAGAGTAGATAATTATTAAACATGATTTGAAGCAACAATACCAAACTAGCTACCTATTTTTCTCAAATTAATGTTGAATTTTTTAATAATATTTCTGTATAACTTCGTGAACACCTGACTAGGTGATCACGAATATATCCTAGGTGACTACCTAAGATATATTTTATTGTTGTTGTACGGTATATTACAGTGACAAAATGTAATTTTCTCTTTATTCTCTATATCAGCCTAACGTAACTTAACGTATAAATAACATTTAACAAGATATTAGAAAGTTACTGTACTTAGTATAAAATTAATAACTGTTTTCGTATCTGTCAACGAATGTAACAACTACACAGTGCATGTTTATAATCTTCAGTTGCAGTCATCAGTGTCACTCATGTGTCATTATCATAGGAGGGTGAGCGGGTGAGGTGATTTGGTATTGGTACTATATACTATTAATAATTCTCGATTTGCGTAGTTTTTAAATCTGCGTAAAATGTCTGTTTTGCGATTAACTCGTCTTGTTACGCAATCAAAAAACTTAACAAGGCAGGAAACAGTCCTGCACCGTAGAAGTGCGACAACGACCCCAAGTGGTGCTATTCTCCCTGAACCTGAGAAACAACCTTTCGGGCTACTGAGTGTGGTGTGTGCCGTGGTGCCAGGGCTGCTCATTGGCGCTGCTATCAGCAAGAATATTGCCAACTTCCTCGAAGAGAACGAACTGTTCGTGCCATCGGACGATGACGACGACGATGATTAGTATATGATTTTTAGGCATCAACATTACGAGTTTCTTTAAAAAAAATGATTTTCCGTTAATTTATTTCGCGCGGGTATAGAAAATAGTCTAATTAATTGTTTAAAGTTTATTATAATTGTTACAAAAGCTGTATTAAAATGTCATCAACTTTGTGCACAGGTACTACGTTCATGTAAATGCTCATTTTATAATTATATGTAATTTCAATAGTTCGTTAGTTTTTAGGATTTTAGTTTTTTATCTTAATTATATTTACAGAATTTTATAAAGTCAGCATATTATAATACAATAACAGCAATTGTATACAATCCCACATAGATTTAAAACCTGTAATAAATTATTATGTTGTTATAATTAATTTCACACAACACAAACAATCCTTGTTTTGATCATACAATTATTTAAAAAGGAAAAAGTTAAAAAAACATTGTGGTGTAAACTGTACAATCTTATTGAATATCATCTTAATTGTATATAATAACAGATATTATATTTCTCAAGGGAGAGAGTAACAAATGTGGCAGTCTCCTGCTATACTAGTCAAATGTTACTGTATAATAGATTTATGAATGAATGAATGACACATCTCCATAGACATGTTCTTAATTTTTAAGTGATAAATAAACAACTTTGCAAATGGCATGATTCAGTCTTTCATTTTTCCCAATGATGTAACAAATGCTATTAAGACATGTGCTTGTGTAATTATCATAATGAATTATCGTTATGAATAATCGTTATGGCTATTAAATATATTTTTTTAAATTAACAAATGACAATACAACAGAGTAATTTCCAGACTGCTAAGATTAAATGCTGTGCTATATTCTATAATGAAATGCAGTTATACATGTAGCCATTTAGATTTAATCAATGACAGTCCAATTCCACCATTACCATCCTATACAATGGATACAATGTCATATGCAAAGTGATAGGTTGGTATCCACAGTATCCCATAAATTAAATGTCAACTGTTTCTAAATAGACTGTACATGAGGATGTGGTAACTGAAATAATCTTAACAAAGGAAGTATCTTAAATTGTCTGAAACATTGATTTTTGTTGAGTAAACAGCTTTTTCACACACCAGACAATAACTTAAACTTTCTCATATAATATCTACATTAGCATTGGTTGACATACGGTAAGAGCTAGATAATTTAAATGGTATAATATATTTGAAACATTGCACTTAATTAGCAATGCTTTAAAATTTTCACAATATTAGTTGAGTTACAATACTTGTGTTTTCTTTAATTAACAGTCATAAATATACATTAATGTGTCGCTTAAACAACCGATATTAGAACTAGCTAAATGTTGACACATGTGGTATTTTAACATAATACAAGTACATAACTATTTTATGAATTTAATAACAATAAGGTTGCAATGTGTTCCATTAAATTTATAGTGGACAAAAA
The DNA here is from genome assembly GCA_018244755.1 of Jemadia pseudognetus. Lineage (NCBI taxonomy): Eukaryota > Metazoa > Arthropoda > Insecta > Lepidoptera > Hesperiidae > Jemadia > Jemadia pseudognetus. The sequence goes on along the minus strand of DWTO01003025.1, from coordinate 6,936 downwards.
TAAACAATTGCTTTCAGCAATCGTTTGTTACAGTAGAGCCCTGCACAGAGTATGACTTTGGTGCCAAATCAAGAAATGACTTGTGTAATTTGCTACTGTTCTACAGTGGGTTACCAACACTTTTTTTTCTAATTTAGAACAATGTTCACCTTTTCTGTAATTTAGTATGTAATTAATACAATTATTGAGTTAAGCGTCTGACTCATTTCATCGGTTTAAAGGTTTAAAGACTCATTTCATGTGTCCCAAATGCAGACTTTCTGGCTACATAACAATTGTGACTTGTTTATTGTTTCTAATAATATAATATTTATGTATTATGCTATAGTTGGCTATAAAGGCGCAAGTTTAATTTTGTTATGTATTGATGTGCACACCAATACGATTAACAAATTATTTTGCCTATATACATACATGCATATGATATTTCATAAATATGAAAGTTTATTGGATAGGTCACTGAAATTCTTGATTCGAATACATCTCATACCTTTTTTGATGAACTTACAAAGGAGACAAAAGCATTGTGACATTATTTAACAATACAAATATATCCGACTAGTTCTAATGAATTTCCTCCACTGTTGGCTGCTGATCAGATCTATTAGTTTTACTCGGGAGGTCTCTTGTGCTCGCCCCAGCCGTGGAAGCACTTTGTGAACCGTCTTGACTCCTTGTCCTTGAGTGTGAGGAACAGCTTCCTGGGCTTGTGTGGTTGCATTGTTTTCATGTGTTGAATGTATACCTAATAAGGCAAATTTATAGCTATTATAGGTAATTTATAAATAATTTATATGTTATGCACTTTATAAAAAAGTTTCATTATTTAAAAATAATGTAACATCATGTCTGTATATTTTTTATTTCTGTACGTCTGGACATATAATAGCAAAAAGGAGCTGCAGGTACCAGATCATGGAGCTGCCATGCACACACCCCGAAATGTACCATATAGCACACAGGTAAACGAGCCACTTGATGTCAGTGTTAGAAACTTGGTAGGTTAGTCTCATCGAGATTTACTTCACCTATAAGTCTTTTATCTTTAGTATCTTCACGAAGAGAACACAAGTCCAAACTCTGAGCTCCTTCTAGAGATTTAAAGTTAGAAAACCCAATACTCCCCAACTGGAATATGTATCCAGAACGTTTCGATCATTAGCTTCACTTGTAACTCAAACGAAGAGGCAGTCAAGCAAAATGGTATTTAAAAATACATTACATAAATACATTTAAACTTATCTAATTCTAATTCAGCTATTATGTAATATTACCATATAAGAAGACTGTCATTATCATCAGCCTATCTCAGTCCACTGCTGGACATAGGCCTCCCCCAAAGAAGACTGTGCCCTGTTTTAATTACTTTGGTAAATAATGATAACCTCATATCTACATATATGAGGATGATATTTGTCTTCTTTTTCTACAAATAAAAATGTTTTAAAAACGTGATGTTTCCTGTTCACCTGAGCAGACTTGTACGCCAGCTTTATCTCCACCTCGGAGCACTTGGCGCCGAGCCACAGGAACACTTGCTCGCCGTTGTCCAGTATCATGATGTCGTCGTCCGCCAGGTCGTCCTGCCCACGGGTCAATGTTACTTATTACGGTATTATTTTGTTAGCAATATTCGATTGTTTTCAGTGTTACAATGTTAGTACTCTGTAATATACAACCTAACCTAGGTTGTATTTTCCTGTTCATTGCTCTGCTCTAGTGTGAAATAGACCAGTCTAATAGTTAATCTATCTATTGAATGCTTGTAAACAGTCCTTATGGTTACTAACGAGATTTAAATATTATTATCTAACGGTAATAAGCAGCTGCTGTACATTCCCTTCAAAGTTTGGTAACACTCTTGGAAACGTGCCAGTCACTCAGCCAGACATCATAAGGCCATCTAAGTCCATTGTTGGACATACATACATAGGTCTCCACTGAATGACTTTACTATTAGTCAATCCAAGTATGGTATTGTTTAACTTTATACAATACTCTCCTTCTCCAGATGCGTTAAGAATACCAGTGCTTCCGCATTAACACGTCAAAGCATCGAAACCACGTTGGGATGCGATAAAAATACTGATTCGAATACATTTGAATTCCATTAAGTGTATCAAAATTGCGAGGGTACATCGTGTTCAAGTGAAATGTATATGAGCACCTGACAGAAGTCAGTGCACTTCTCGGAGACGGTGTAGTAGCCCTTCTCGTTGGAGCAGCGGAAGAGGCGCGTGTAGTTGAGGTAGTCGGCGTCCGTGTCGTACGGCTTGCGGCCGCCCAGCGCCACCCAGAAGAAGTTGTCCGGCTCGCTGCCCTCCGCCAGCACCTGCTCGGCCACGTGCCGGTTATCATGAAAATGTTAATAAGGTATTAAATAAACGGTTTTGTTTGTAAATTTAATAGCTGGACAATGAATCGTGGGGCAGGTTTCCGACGCCTCGTCGATCCCTTTCAATGTATTTTGAGCCTCGACCTCAAAACGTGACACAGTTGTCGGCCCAGTTACCTGCAGGCTGACCCAGGGGTTGTTGAACTTCTCCTCGGCGATCTGCTCGATGAGGCGCGCGGAGTCGGCGTCGCTCTGGCCGCCGATCCACACGTACACTATGGCCGACGACGTCTCGTCGGAGCCCTCCAGGGGCACGTTCAGGATGTAGCTGCCGGGCACATGGAAAAAATGTTTAGATTAACTGAAACACATGTAACATCAGTTATTGGCAAATAATTTCCTGGAAGACATGACGTAATATTATGGGAAGGGTAATTTAACAATGGTACGATTTTATAGCAATGATCATTACTTTGAGAGGCAAGAGAATGAGAAGATTCATATATGGTGTATATATGCAGGTGTACGGGGGTGAGCGCGCACGCACCAGAAGGCGCTGTTGAGAAGCGCGGCGTCGGCGCGCACCTGCACCAGGCGCGTGCACAGCGCAGAGCCGTTGCTGCGCAGCTCGAACAGCTCCACGGCGTTCCCGTCCTGCGCACGTGCCGTCTTAGCGATTAGGACGAATGTTATGTTTAACAAACCAATATATACCAATATAACGTATAACCGACATTTTATAAAACAGGTGATATAATACGTCTCCTTTATAAGTTAAATTAGACAGTCAAGGATCATTTTATGTAACATTTCAATTAATGCAAATTCATTCTAGACTAGTGTATCAACAGAAACGTACCTATTAACAACGTATAAAATACGCAAAAAATTTACAATTTACAGACTAGCAGGTCAAGATTTGAATTTTTAAGTAATCTTTTTATTTTAAAGCAGAAACCTCACCGGCTTCACATTCCTCTTTCCATCGCGCACAATAAACCTTCTCCTGAAGTGCGCCATGAACTTCAGGCTCTCCTGCTGCTGGTGCGTGCGCACCACGTCCAGGCGCCGGCACAGCTGCTTGAACTTGCGCTCCAGGCCGAAGGTGAAGGTGAGCCAGCCCATGTTGGGCGCGCGCCGGCCCTGCCAGAAGTACACCACCCACGAAGCGCTCTCCGATTCGGTGTCCGCGTCTTCCGCCTCGTTGCCGCCCGAGCCCTCGCCGTTGTCTTCAGCCTGTTGCCAAAAATTATATTAATATGTTGCAAGTGAGTATGCTGAATGATTGGTTGCATTTCAAAAATATTATTTATTTATTATAGACAAACACCTACAGGTGCTGTATCTTCATCACCAGCAGTGCTGAAAGTTCTTCATCTTAACTATAATGTTCAACAAGAAACAAGCTTGAAAGTAGATGTTTGTTATTGTCATACATTTTGAGGTACACACATGTACAGAGAGTACGGAATACAGAGAGTTACATTACATGAGGAGAGGGAGTTACATTTATATATCATACACATCAACACTACATGTTAGTCTAAGACTAATACATATTAAGTGAGCAAATAGACAATAAGTGCTATTCTTGCATTCCACTGAGATCGGCTGCAGATATCCACAGGCTGCACCAGCAAGCTATGAGAGTTGCCTACACAATTTGTACTCTCTTATTATAAAGAGCTCCCACCTCAACGGGCAGCACGTATCGGCACAGGAACACGTAGCAGTCGCAGCTGTGGAACACGCCCAGCTCGTGGTCGGGCAGCCGCACGAAGTGGCGGCCCTCCAGCACGAACGCCTCCATAGCCTCCAGGTCCTCGTTCCACTCATCCTGCAGCGTCTTGGCCTCCGACGCGGGCATCGGCGGCTGCCGCGGTGTGAATAGGGCTGACAGATCCGCCCTGCAATTTCCAGTTTACAATTGGTACACGGAAATCCTAGAAAGTATGTATTGTATGAGTAGAGTAGAGTAAAGTAGAGATTATGTATTAATGTGTTTTATATTTATATATGTATATTTATGTATGTTTATTTTTTTATGTACAATTAGTATGTACATATTATTTGTACCTGTATGCATTAAACTGGCAATACGAAACAAATTTTCCACTAGTTTCCATGGTTCCATAGAATAAGTAGGGCCTTTGTACAACTGTTTATATCCATTATACTTTGTAATTTCTGTGTGTACACGAATAAATTAAAAATAAAAGTTCTTCTCTACTCTTTATTTTATCTTACTTGTAAATAAGAGCAGCATTATTATAGCACGTCAGCACAATCATTATTGCATAGTGGGTGTGCACCGCCGGACACAGCTAACAGTGCACAAGAATTTAAAAGTCCCACATCACTTATGGAAAAATGATTAAATTACTTTATCAATAACGAAAAAACCAGTAGTAATGAATGTTTAAAGTGGTTAACAATGTAAAGCTCTTTTGATATCAGGGGAAAATTTTGTACATAATTTTAATACAAATACACCTGACTAATTGTACTCTGCTTAAAATAGCAGTAGTTAAAAAACATACTTAGTTTCCTGCTGTTTCGCCCAAGAAGTTAGATCAGCTCCCGTTCTCGCTACGGATTCCGCTGTGCGTGTGAAGTCCACTGCAATCACTTCCTCCCAACCCACGAAGTAGGTTTTGAATACCTGATGGAGATAATTAATGTAATATATGTATGTATGTATGTATATACAAATATAATCTGAAGAATGCAGTAACATAAAATTGTATTATTGATAATATGAGAAGTATATTGAATTTTTAAATATTTCTTACAGAGTAGAATTTTAGAGATATTCATTGCTATGGTGACTATCCAGGGTGGAGATAACTTTTTGTGTATTTTAACTGTTTAATTACAATTAGAATATTGATCTTACAATAAGTACAATAAGATGAAATAAGGAACATTCATTAATGCAAGGCACTATTATAACTGCAGTTACATCCATTGGTAATGTCATTCTTTATATTTCTGGGGATAATGAATTTGACTATATGTTTCTCAGGGTTCAGTCATTTTGCATAATAATGTATGAATTTACATTTGGTTATATGTATGAAAATATGTATTGTGTCACCAAGAATTAGCAAGCTGAAGTAGTGGTCACGTCTGTCGCAGAATCGTTAAGGATTAGAGTAGAAGTAGCCTGGAGAGGAGAGCACGCCTCGGTAAATCTAGTTCAGGAAGGCCTGCAAGTAGACGGGGTGCCGACAGACGGCAAGCGGGCGGCGGCGCACCTGCGTCTCGGTGCCCTCCTGCAGGCGCGTGACGAGCGCGTGCGGCGCGCGCGGCGCCATGTTGAACAGCTCCTGCGCCAGCTTCACGGCGGCGGCGCGCACCAGCCGCGACGACTTCTTGCCGAACCTGCCGCCGCACAGACTCCTCACTCATGTTACATTACTAATACATATAACGTGCCGCGTTGAAATCTCTTTATTCATTGTTCAGGGTATTTTTTAACATATCATGTAAACAAAATACTAAAAGTAGAAATATAAAACCTACTTTTTGAATAGAACTGAAATTTCACCGAATACCTGTGACAGGGGTGTCTGTGGGTCTAATAAAAAATAGTTTTTTATATTTTTAAGTCCTACATGCACAGCCAATAAAAATACTTCTGTTTATTTGTGCTGCAAGACCTTAGTACACGGCACAGTTTGTACTGAACGAGATCTACAGAGGAAGAAGTGTAACATACCTTGGAAATAGCCAAGTCCAGCAACGGAACGACAAAGGCCGTGAGTTACGTACAAACGTAATCAATTAGTAGCAAGTTGGGTAATGTATGGGTGAATCTGCAAAGGAGCCACTGACCACACGAACACGTCGACGTGCGCGTCCAGTATGTACACGTTGCGCGTGGCGAGCTGCTCGCGGGTCGGCGGCGCGCCCTCGGGCTGCGGCAGCTCCAGGTAGCCCATGCCCAGCTCCACGCGGTACAGGCGGGGCGGCGCCCACGCGAAGTCCTCCGGCACGTGCTCCTGTTTGTATCCGGTGACACGTGACATTTACAATTATAACCCAATTCATAAAGTTTATCACTTTTCCCAACAACAAATTCACACGTACATTGGAAGACTTAAACACTTCTTCAGATCTAAACGAAGTTACTACATGTATTAGGAAAATACCTATGTGATATAAAGTGTGAATAGTGTCTTTGAACAAAAACGTGTCGTACCGTGGGAACGAAAGGCGTTTCTCCATCATAGTTCAGTATCTCCCAGAAGGCCTTCGGCTCCTTGCCGGGCGGCTCCGCGATCAGCTCCGCTTTGTTCTTCCTCTCCTCTTTGTTTATTTTCTCCGCGAAGAGACGCGCCTTCGATTTCAATGTATTCTTCGCTTTTTTACCATTCCTGGAACCGACGAGTGCATTCGTGTTTTAATTGTACAAAGCGATCGAAGAGTTCTGTTCTCCTTGTTATATTCATACACTTTGATTCGACAATGATGTTTGCTGGAACCTATATTATTAGAACTTAAAAGAATGAAGAAAAAATGTGTCCAGGGAAACATCGTGAAAAAACCTGTATACCTTGATCTTGGAGTTCTCAAACAAAAAAAATTGTTCTGTAAGG
>DWTO01003024.1:0-13112 GCA_018244755.1 Jemadia pseudognetus | reverse complement strand
AACAAGCGTAATGTTACATTTCCAGATTCCAAGCTACTACTAGGAAATCTAAATTAGAAAAATCTAATAGTGCCCGATCCAGGATTTCAACCCAGGGCTTTCCGATCGGCCGTCGCGCTTCCAACCAACATGACTAACAAGGCAACCACATTTAGCAACTAAGGATATTAGAATATAATTGGAATGGATCGGAACGGAAGAGAACGTTGCGGAACGTAACGGAACAGAATACGTATTAATGTCTGGTAAATATGTATAGTACCTATATGCTGTTTTGTAAAGTAGCGAGAAATGAATCAACGAAATAATTTTAATGCGTCAAGTGCCACATTATGGCAAATCTAACAGAGGCACAAAACAGCGGTATGTTAGACAAGTACCAAATGATTTTAATACGTTTCGCTCGCTTATCGATTGCGGTGAAACAATTGAAATACTAGCAGTGAAAGCATATTGATGACAATCTGTGGACGGATTTAGATTGTTGCCTACAAGTGTTGTGTAGTAGTTATTAGCTGTCGGGTTCCAGAAGGTGTAATGCAAGGAATTTATTACCACAATCCATTACAACATCTGGTAGGTATTTGAGAGGAAATTAAAGCTTTAAGTATGTTACATCTGAAGAATTAATTTGTGTAATTCCCTGCGATTGGAAATATTAAGAGGGCGCAGATTAAAATGATTAAAACGCAGCCTTCAAACGCATTTTCAAATCGCGGTGATGATTCAAACTATCGATGTAAAGCAGGATAGGTAATTTATGGCAAAAATAAGCCGGTTGCAATGACGTCTCCATGCAATCGCGTCTACACTACGATCACTTTATATATACTATTTTACATTCATCACCACGATCTAGGTTCAAATTAGGTATGCCAATGCAAATACTGATACTATACCTAAAACATGAATATATCGCGCGTCGTTCGTAGTTAGGATTACAATTAAAATCACTATTACATCAATGTTTCAGTTCATAAATAATCGAATTAAAACAGCATGTGAAAATTTTTCATGACATTCCGCGTTCGACTACTATGTACTTCTTCGCCACATTAGCACCACAAGAAACGGTGAAACTGTACCTACGTAAATAAATCTCCAGCTAACTAGAGACTCGGTCAGAATTAATTAGCCGTCACTACGCTACTCGGCAATAAAGCCTCCAAACCGTATCGAGTCTCCAAAACTTGCGACGGTGTTCCATCTACACCAGCACGTTACGTCACGAGAAATTGCTCGCACGCAAGAATGACGCGAAAATTAGACGATATTCAATCTTACTTCACTAGTAATAAGAGATGCGAAAAGCGTCATAACGAATTGAAATATTAAGAAGAAATAACACAGTGTATTACTATTAATACACAGTGCTGTTTTCGTCGTGATTTTGTAAGCGCACAGACTTTTGACTTTGAGGAATTAATTGGCGTAACAGCAAGTTTTTTAATTACTCACGTTTGGAACTGAACGCACTCAGAGCGACTTCGGACCTGTTGAGATTTGAGATTGAACGCAGTGCTAATTAAATCATTAATAGGCGGAAATTTAAATTAATTATATTTAAAATAGTTCTATTAGTAGTTTGAGGTTAATCTCATAATGAGTTATTTTAAGGAATGGTGTCGTTAACGAAATTTTTTAAGCTATTCGTACTATAGTAAAATTACTTTCGTAAGGCATACGAGTACAAATAAAAGATTAATAAATGGTATCCTCTACGTTTTGAACGATCACTATCGCGTATCGAATTATTTTTTTCTATAATGTACTCATATATTTAGTAGGGAATTACAGCTTTACTGATACATTTGGTGCACTGAAATAAACATGTATATGTGTGAGCCAAACAAACTACATAATAATAATAAATACATATGTTAGTATAACTGCTTTTCATGGCAATTCAAACTAATTTCCAATCTGCAGAAAAATCTTCTATGCTCCAAAACACATTAGTGAATTGAGATAATTCGATAAATATAAGACAAAGACATTTCTTACTATTATAGAGATTTCTGATTGGCAGAGCAGCTTAGATTTGCTACTTATTGCATACTTACATGTGTACTTCACACCTTGATAGTCAGGAAGCGTCGTGCTACAATGATGCCAAAGGCAAATTAATTGATACGCTATGGCGATCAATCATTAGCCTTATCTTAATGATTATCAAGAAACATAAACCGACTTACTGTTTTTTCTTCACGCTAAGCCGAGAGTTACATGAATTGGCCACGTGTAGTGCTGGTATCATATTATCAGCTTGTATTACGTCGAAGAAGTTGTTGTGGCAAATATATGGAGAGATTTGCCTCCACTACTCCGACCTGATTGATCACTGAGTCTTGTAATTCCAAATATAGAACAGCATCACTAAAAAGGAAGCTCGCCACTGAGAACTTGAAACATAACCACTGTAATTTCTTAATGTTGAAGAAATCCTTTACCCCTACTTGTCCCCTCCTTGTCTTTCATTTCGCACACACACAAAGACGCGTACGCATTACGCACCTACGAAATGAAGTCTTATTTCATGTTTCTATTGTTTATTTTGTTTGTAATATTTCGTTTTGTACTTTTTTGACTCATATGTATGTATGTAACCGTATTATGATTTTATTTAACTTATTTTTTTGTTTAAAGTTTGAAGCATTTTAATTAATAGGTATACTAAAGTTGTAACCATAATGTGATGTTATCATAATATTAAGGTCAGTGAGCAATGATAGAGCCATTTCCGCAAAACAACTGAGAAAGACGTGAATGGCTGAAGTATAAATATAATATAAAAATATATAAATATATACTTGGGAACATTCTGAGTGAAAAACATGTAATCCTGACAACACACGTATTGACAAGAGCTCGGGTTCTATTTAACACGAGAACGTGAACGTTAAATAATATATCTGCTGCCTTTTTCATAATTCTATTTAAAAATATCCCCATTTCATGTATTTCTTTGACAATAATTTATGTCCTTATTACACCCAATTACTGTCTCGTTGGTCGAGTGGTGGCAATTGTGACCGTTGATCGAAAGGTCCTGGGTTGAAATCCCGAGTCGAGTATTATTGGGTTTCTCGAAGTTAAAATTACGAATTGTGGCTCGAAGTCTGAATTGGTGCCCGGTGTATGGCAATAGGCTTCTCTCTAGGCTCTATTCCATAGTAGGAGTAAAGGTAAACTGATAAATCGTGGAAGTGTACTACATTCCTCTGCCTACCTCTTAGGGGCTAAAGATATAAAGCTACGTATTTCTTTATTGAATAATAGGCACGTACGACATGTTAGTGATTTAAAACCAGGTAGCAGATTGTCAGTTGAGCCAGAGCACGCCGTAAATCATTGTTAATGAGCTTTATCCTACTTCGTCGGCTTACACAGGTTGCTGGGTGCTTAAAAGTCCGTCTTTATTTTTAAATATATTTGTTATTACATTTAAACAAAACGACACACGCGACAAAAACTTTCTACTATTTACAACTAAAGAAACTGCCGGTCTCGCTACCGAGCTCTTATTTCAAAGACGATAAATATCAAATTCCATTAGTCACCGCATCATCCTGAAAGCCTGAAGTATAGTAATTATACGCAGCTTTTTGTGTTCACTTTTAATCTGCACAGATCAGATTGATAAGAATTTTAAAGGTGACAGCCTCTTTGTATATATTTGGTAGTGATTTGATGATTTGAATATTTTTTTTATTTGACACTTTCTATTTCACCTGCGAGCGAGCGAATCGGATTATGATTTGAATTGACAGATGCTTGAAAGAATTTTTTATACTTATTTTAAACCAGATTTGGCAGCACGTGGCGGAGCTAATTAAAACTTCCGAATTAAAAAATAATTTTATTACAGATACTTCTAATTAGTCACTCACTTTTGACAGAATGGTTTTGAATTACATTACATATTCATGGTATATTTCGGCGTATCTCCGATGCTCTCTGCTACATATTGGCAGATCATGCCTATTGACTAAAATCTAAGTTAGATAAATCTAAGTTAGAGAGAGAGAAAATCTAAGTTAGATAAATCCAATAGTGCCTGACCTAATATTTGAACCCAAGGCCTCTTGATCCGCAGTTGTGCTTGCAACCAACACTACCAACAATTTAGGCATGTAATACAATTACTAATTACTTCCATGTAAGTCAAATAACGTACCTACCTTCTAGTGGTGATTACGTTCAATATAGAAATGCATGGTATGGAGTGTATCCAAAGTTTTTGTCTACATTATGATATTAGCTTTGGCTAAATGATGAAACCGATTCTACCGCTCCAGAGTTTTGGCACGAGTAACTTCGGTTGTTATTTTTAGAGTAATACGCAAGTTAACAATTGCGGTCCTCATTTCTATAATGTACATGACGAAGCGTATTCTTCTTTCATTGTTTGATCGGATGTTTATCATATCAATTTCTGTTACTAAAGCCAAATAAATAATAATAAATAATTATTATTATGTATTATATAGCTAGGTCAAGGTCCCTTGCGGGGCGGACAGAAAATTCTATCTCTTCTCGAAGGCGTTCATTATTCTGTTTATATAGATGAAATAATAATTCCAAGCTCGCAATACACACTCTTTAACAAACAATTAACATAAGAAAAGAACTATACTTTTCAGCACACCGCCGACAAGAAAGCACCCGTGCTCGAGTCAAAGTGTACAGGTTTGTTATTTGTATAGATTAAGAAAGTCGTCCATTAGACGATGTTTTCACTTTCACGCCGAGACAAACACAACTACACGCGTTAGCCGGCCGCGCGGGCCACGCTGGCCAGTGAAGAAATGAGAGTTGAGTGTGATCTGTACTCTGAGTACGGGTTCCGTCATTTATATCTAATAGCGTTATTTCGTTTTGTTACAGTTCCTTCTGAGTGACTGCGGAGGCATGCGGATGTTCCGTGAGTCAAGGACAACTGTGGAGGATTTCTTGATGATATCGAATTACGGAATATAATGTAAAGTATTTTTAATGAATATATACACGTCCACGTAGGTATATTTTTTGTACATCTGTTCTTTTGAAATAAATGCACTACTAACTGATCTGTATTCTACTGTATCCCTACTGTCTCGGAGAAAGAATATATCCCGCATTTCTGTGCCTGGACTGCACAACTACTGGATAGTTTGATTACATAACCAATAAATGATTTCTGTTATTACATGCGCCTATTTATATGCAACTGCCAGGTCAGTTATTCAATTTAATAATATGTGTGTTCTAATAATCGGAAGCAATTTTAATGCCCCAACATTCGTAGCTCACTGTTAAATGTTTTTCTTCAAAAGGAATACATTACTTGTATTACGGACGTAATAGGTAATTTGAAACTAAAATAACTTTTTTAAGGAACCCAAAAATTATATTATCTAGTTTACGAGCGACCAGTTTCAGAATTACGACAGCCTCCAAAAAGTGCGAGGTCAAACGCTTGTCGCGGACGCATCTTGTTTCATCATATTCCTTGACTAAATAGCTTAGTCCTATCCTATTTATAACGCAGATATATCAAGCTTTTTAAAATCAATATTCACCAATAAAGCAGTTGCTTGGATCTTAAAACAATTTACCGCAGACGATCAGGCCATAACGTACTTAAAAATAATTCTAATATTACCTAGAAGTTCTATTACTGAATCTCAAAGCTATGTACCTACCTATAATTATATAGAAATATAACATGACAATGCGTAACCCGAGACGAGAGAACATAATTTTTGTATGTCACGCCTCATAAACCGTACAAACGAGATATGAAACCTGTTGAAATAATGAGACTTTGCCGTAGTTACTTCTATTTTCTTTAATATATTATATCTGTTGGTGCTTTATACCTGTCATTGTTGTCCCTGGATTTTTATATGTTCATCTTTTATTGTTGTTAATAAAGAGGCGTATTTAATGCCATACCATAGGTATTTTTTACCAGTCTACCCAGGTAAACTCGGTCTCCCGGAGAGAGAAGTCGAATTTCAAACCACTAGGCTATCACTGCTTTAATATTAATTACAAGCTAATTATATTCTACAATAAAATATACCTTGGACAACTCATCTAACTACGTAGCCATTTATAAGCTAAAGGCGTGATTGAATATAATGTATGTAAATATGGTACTTGTGTTAATATGTATGATCGTATTAAATAGTGATGAGGCTTGGCGCCTGCGTTTCCGACTCTCCCAGAATGACTGTATTGGAGCCGCTCCAACACTCATAAAGCATTGTTTACGCATTGTGAAGCATCAATCAGGTGACTTAATTCTGGTAACGTGTACCCGTTGCAGTCATCGTTGACTGTGCAAACGGCTCCGTGGTGGGTCAATTGTCCGGTTTGCATATTTACTTGGTTGCTATGTACGAACGTAAAGTAACGTGTACTTAGGGTTTTATTAAAAGTTTTTTAATCAATATTTTCACCAATATCAAAGACTAATCAGAATTGAATTGAATTGAAAGAATTGAAAATTGAATCAGTCACATCTCCGATCAATAACTGTCGCGAGACGAATATCTGTTCAAACCATTTTTCGTTACCATATTTTGATGTAAAAAATTAGAATAGAACTTAGCGATAAATTCTCGATTATATCGTATCGATTTTAGACCTCTGAACGGCTATTGGATCGATGTTCGGAGAGACCATGACAAAGTGGTTATCAGCCGCCGCGACAACACTCGTATGACAAGCGACAGGTTGTCAAGGAGAGCCTCTCCACACCCACTAGGAAGCCACGCGCCGCGCGCGGTAATGGAAAACAACTCGGGCCGGTTTGCGAACAGATATAACGGCCATTAGGCAAATTTAGAAAAAATCGCGCGCTGCCTTGCGTTTTTATACACGTTGAAGTTTTAACTTTTTTGTTTTGCGAAATTATTCCGATTTTTTTTCTAATTTTTTTTGACAATATCAACAGGTAAATTCGCTTAACATAGCGATACAGAGTAGATTATACATGTAGGTATTTTTTGGATGGTATATAATTATTACACATAATAGGCATATTATTATGTAATTGTTCAAAAATAATATTTATAGTAAATAATAGACATTAAGTTAGTACGCAATTATAAATAGGACATTATATATATATTGTATTAGGGATATAAATAAAACACATTACGAAATAATGAATCTGAACACAATAATTATATTTATTTTACAATAACAAAACGTCAACAGCAATTTAAAAATAAAGCTTTAAAATTCCTAGACATTTTAAATATTACACAAATGTATAATAAGTTACGTGATAATAACACTACAGTTATATTTTCTACCTGTTAGAACTATACAATACGAGTGGCTGTGAGCCAGATTATATTACATTATATGTTCATAATATATGACCATGCCAGGTCCCTTCGACAATTTATAAATACACACTTGGGGATCGGTGCTCTGGCTCTGCCTACCACATACGACACCTGGCATGGCGATATAATCATATCGATAAAACGTCACATCACGCCTGTAATCTTCGCCGAGGTACTTAGAAGAGTATAGTACACTCCTGCGTTCCATCGGTGACGTATACATCCCACTATGGAATAGGAGGTGAGCGTATTGTCCTACACCGAACATAGTATATAATATATATATATAATCCGCAGTATATAATATGACACACCACATAGACGTTCACAATGTTATATAGAAAACAATTATATAGAACAATATAGTGAGCAGACACAGATAGTTGAAAAGGTCAAATGACTCGACATAATCATAGTAATACCGCGATGTAACACCATTTTATCTGCACATGTACATAAATATAACATGGTACTCGAACATCCTATAAATACATAACGTAGATTGACTAGAGCAAATGTCTGACTACCTCAGTAAAACCGCTAGATACGGCTGGGTCCAAAAGACCGGATGGTGTAACGCCAGATAAGGGAGGTACAACACTAACTCTGCTAGATGGATGTCCTCCTCGCACGACCCACAATTACTGATTTTAGTGAGTGCGATACACAAACAAACGTGCAATACTCATCGAATATGTATATTCACAATATAACTAAGCTATAATATAGTTAACATACAAGAGTTTTGAAGTTTTGTTTGCTATTGTAGGTGTTTAATTTTTGATCAATTACTTCATTCTGTAATTTTTAATATAAATTAAGCAACTGCTTTAGTATAGACCATATATACATCGGTAGCAGTAAATAGTAGTATATAATGTATACCAATTACTTTACTTACGTTACTTAGATCTATTTAATTACTTCGCTAAGATTTTTTATTCGTAAACTTATACAATGGCTTATTAGCTAAGTTAATATTATGTACAAGTTTTAAGCATTGAAGATTTTCTAAATGTTTAAATATATTTAACCGCGAATGCGGTGTTATGCTAACTAAATAAGCAGCTAAATATTCAATTTGCATTCTTTTACATATTAAATCTCGATTTACAAGCCGTCCGTGGAATTGTGATGCTTAGAAATTACTTTCATTTTTATTTTTACTTTCATATATGTATCGTTTTTATGTTCGTATGGTCGTCTTAGTTGGAAAAAGTTTCCAACTAGTATTTTTGATAAGTGCTTACATAACTTTGTAGTATCTTGACTACTAACATCGATGCAATCAATGTACGAGCAATTTAACCATATCAATTATCTCATATTAAAAAGAAAATTTAACTTCTATTAAAGTGTGTTTTTAATTAAAAATATTATTATAAATTGATTAATCCGCTTGGCGCCTGCGAATGAACAGCAAAAAATAATGGAAGTGAATAATAACCCTGTTGAAACTGTACACCTTAGTAATTTCAATACTCAAATGCATCACAGTTCTGACTTTGAATTATAATTTATTTTTTGTTGCATATCAATTAGCATTTCGCGGTCTCAGTATCGGAGTGCGCTGCGCACGCGCCGCTCTTTCCTGCTTTAATATTTTTTCTCTCTTGCGAGTACGAATTAGTATTGTAATGTATGTAAATTTTTGCTAAAGATCCGTACGAGGTTTTTGCCCCCGGTTAATTCTAGGGCAGCTTTGAACATTACAGTCATATTATCATAATTGAGAAAAAGCTAAATAATATTCATGACATGTTAATTTGGCGGTTTATACGTGTTAAAGGCGTATAATTGAATATTGCCGGCGCTACGCCAGACTGTAGTTTTTACTTTTTACCGATATGTTTACGTTCTGAGTTATCGGCTGTTACGGCATACGCTCGTCTCAATGTGTCAATGGGAAGCACGCACAGACGCTGCGCCTACAATGGCAGGTTCGAACCTCGGTGCAAGTAATGTTTGTATAGGGATCCATAGTGTACAATACATACTCTAGCTCGTACTTCGCCCTTGTTATGGCTGTTGTACAAAACAGTATATTAATCATATTCACATTCAATTAACTCGCTAATTTGCATCGTTCGATCCATCAGTTCTCGGTGGGCTGGTCTCGAGTAAGTAATATACGAAAACGAATGTTTTCTTAATCTTGGGCTTAAGTACCACAAGCTGTAATGGTAGGTACAATTGCGAACGATTTTTTTTGTTATTGACATTAATTTAGTTTTGTACTAAAGGAAACAAGTTTTCTTTGACTGAATTAATAACTGTATGTATATATATATATATATATCCAAGTGTCTTAAGAGAGTATAATTAATTGTAAGCATTCGAAGAGATCAGTAGCTTGATTTTACTAGCTGGCACAAGAACAGAAAGGTCACGTGTCTGACAATGGGAAGCAGAATATAGTCATTTATATCAGTGTTGCTGAATTGCAATATTATATTTTGATGCTTGTCACTGTAATGTAAATAATATGTGACAGTGAATCTACCACCTTAGCGGGCCCCTGGATGTTTACGTTCTGTCGCACTGAATGTACCTAGCTTCTTCGCGGTTGATGTCTGTTTGCTGTAACTACTGACCACGGAGCGCGAGTAAATAGACAACACTCAATATAGATGTGTTTGAGAATAACCAACAAATGGTACGGGTTTTCATCCATTCTACTACCGTTTATTGCTATTTTTTTTTAAATATGCTTAAATATACGAGTATGCTAACTGCTTACTTAGATAATTCTTCGAAATGTAATAAGACATGATAAAGGCATGGTATGTGTTCAATTACTCCCACATCTACGAATCACTGACCTTTCTGAGAACGGAAATTAAATTAATTAAATGAAATATAATTATGACGTATTGTTTTCTTTTTATTAACGTAATATGCACAATTGTGTTACTTCAGTTCAATGCCCGGGGGCATGATCATTGTATAAGTAATGATGATCGCTTCCACCAACAAAATATTTTCGTTAATAACCAACGATTAATACACGTAATATTTTATTAAAATTAATAAAAATATTTCTATTAAAAATCAAGTTGACGCCCCTTTCGTTCTCACCTGTACCTACTTGGTCGATTGTAACACAAATGGTTTTAGCAGATCTATGAGCAAATGAAACATTTTAGAAATAAAAATCTGCATGAATTAAGAAGCACGTGGAGTGAAGACATTGATCACCACACTCTAAGGCAAAAAGAGTGGCAATTAGTGTATAGCATTATCATTGAAGGGAGGAACTTCCAGTGTAATTAAAACGTAACATGCCTGTAATCTCCGTTGAGGTAGGAGAGAGTAGTATACTCCCACGTTTCATCAATTACGTTTACGTCCCACTATGTAATAGGTGTTCAGTCTATTGCCATACACCGCACATATATCCACACTCCCATTCGTTACCAGAAAATAAATTCGGTGGTGCCCGACCTGGGATTTGAAACCAGAATATGCGGGTTAAGGATGCGGGATAAGGTAAGTTTGAGTTCACTGGTGTCCTTTTGGAGAGGCCTGTGTCCGGCAGTGCATGGGGTCTGGTGTAAGATGATAATAGCAGTAATAAGTGGTCAGGGAGGTCTTAATAAAGACCTTCAACGAGGCATAACGAATGTAATGTTAGTAACTATATCCAAGTGTTTATCGTGTGTTCCGAAGGCAGAGCGCGCGCGTGCCTCAGGACGGCCGACGCTCGAGCTCATACATAAACGCGGAGTTATCATAAATTAATAAATGCATATTTCATAACCTCTTCTTCATAATGAGGGTAATTATTATAATTAATTAGGTATAGTATACACTAAATTATAGTGCTCTTTGTATCGTGTCAACGCGAACCATGATGGATAGGTGTTAATGATCGTGTTCGTCCGCGGACAACGGGACCGTGTGGGCACCGGCGTCACGTTCCAACGGTCATTAACTAGATGTGATGAAACGCATACCAACATTCTTTGAACGAGAGATATGCTCGGTGGTCCACACACAAATGCCACACAGGATTCATATTGGAAATATGTATCTGATACCAGTGTTAGTAAGTGTTTAGTTCGTCACGTAACTCATAATATAAAGATTCAATTGCGTATAAGAGCTTCATATCGTCATTATTGGCTAGCGATATACTGCCATACAAAGTTGTTCACGTGTTGCTGTTGCGTGATCAACTTATATTCGCGACTCCTGGACATATTTTATTTTATCGTTAGTTTAAAATTATTTTATAGGAAACTGTTAAAGAATATAAAACGAGTCATATACTTGAATTTATATAAGTACGGTGTTGGAGACGTACTTACAATAAGATTGAAAAGCGAAAGAAATTAAAACATTTAAGGCTAGATCATGTTTATGTAAGACATAATAGTTTGTATTATTAAGGTATGTAACACGAAAAACGAGGTCAAGATGGTCTCTTAAAATTAGGGCATTTTGAGCAGGGTCAATTTCTGTAGCAATTTCTACAACCACTCTGCCACACTCTTCTACACCCACACGATACCATGCAAGCATCGGAAAAATGTTCGCGGCTAAATACCTAAAAAGTCTTTTTCATCTCAAACGTATGCTCCTGGCGAAGCTGCTGTGGTCATGGATCGTCCAATGAATTAGTTGCGACAACCGCGAGACCTTTCCACCCATCTCTCACTCAAAAATAAAATAACCTGACTAAATAACCCATTGTAATAAGGTGAAATATGTCTTGAATCAATTTATGTTATTAATAATGATGAACTCTATCTAGTAAATAGGGAATCATAAGTAGAGTTATATAAGTTAGCCTGCAGCGGTATGTAAATGCGCGTGCGCTCCCGCGTTACGTGCGGTAATGGAGGCCGTTGTAGCAATTTCCACTTCATTCTAGCCCCATTTATTTATATCGTTAACTCTTAAAGGGAGAGTTCCTTGAGGTTCAGAATATAAAAATCACGAGTGATTAAACAGTATGTAGATGTAGTATGTTTCGACATGATTGTAAAATCTTGTGATATGGTATTTTACTTAAGATGATACTGAGATAATTGGGTAGTAAGGTAAGAGAGTAGAAATTTGTATCATCAGAAAAATTCCTTATTATGGAGGAACATTTTAATTTTACTCTTGAATAGTTCAACATTAAATAGACGTATTTCATTTCAATTCTGCGACTCTAAATAAATGTCAATTTGATACGTGTCGCGGTCCGCGGCCACGACGTCAAGCGGATTGTCTAATTAACTCGACGGATTGGTAGTAAGAATAAAAAGCAGACAACATCGAGTATTTTCATTACTTGTCATTTATCTGAATTTAACGGTCAATGATGTTGCGTGTTATTGCCATTTATGATATTATTGTTCCGTGTACGAAGAGAGGGGTTGATGTTCTAGCGACGTAGCTGGTGTGTAAGGATTTGTCACTCGGTGTCCTCTGCCTACCCCGTGAGGTGCCTGCCGTGAAGACATGTACCTATGTATGTTTTTCCATGTGGAATATATACGCTACAATGTTGTATCGCATTTATTTGAATTTAAAATGTGATTTCAATGTTACAGTCAGATCGCCTTTCACGAACAAAGATTATCCAATCTTAATAAAAAAAAAACGTAGATAATCTCTTTATCGCCATGATGATAAAACAGATATAGAAAAAATAATTACTTTTAATATTTTATGCATAGATAAACTTATCTTTTCGGTTTTCGGATTTTAGTTTTACTTGAGTACACACATCGACACCATACGTGTACCTAATCGGACCACAGGACCACACGTGAG
>DWTO01003023.1:0-13114 GCA_018244755.1 Jemadia pseudognetus | reverse complement strand
ACTGTGACTGCTGATTGTGAGATCCTGTGTACAATTCCCATGTCGTAGTAATAACTCGGAGTCAGAATGTGTGCCTGATAAATGGCAATAAACTCACACACTATTACCTGGTGAAAAATTTAACAGGTGATTTATAATAGTGTACGTACCATACTTTTCTACTAACTCATTAAGGTTATACAGTGGAGGTAAAATAAAAAAAAAACTTTCATCTGCTTCCAGAAATTAGCAGTTCACTTGTTGTCCATTGTGCTTACATGCAGTTCATGTTAACAGGATACAGAGTTCGTTCGGAAGAAGTGAAATGACGAAAACATTCTTCCATTAAGATAGCCAACATGTTGTTAGAGCTGAAGTAACTTTCCCAAAGGCTATCACCTTGCAACTACAACCAGTTATTAATTGGGGATCTACAAGAACTCAAGGATTACATTTATCATATAGGGAAAAACAGAAGTGGCTACAGTAACAGACAATATTTATTTCTAAGAAAAATATGTGATACTCACAGGTGATAGCACAATTTCTCTGTATTTCTTCAAATATGTTTTCAATGGTTCTAAATAGTTGTCAAAGCCCAGTGTGTTCATGGCAAACAAAACATCTTCACCGTTAATTGTCTTACGTTTCTCCAACTGGCAGCGGTCGCTGGCCTCGCTTGTTATAAATGATATGAACTCCGATATGCATTCTTGCACACATTCTCTTGCATCTTTCGCTATCTGTGATATGTTTCATATGTGAAAAAAGTACAAATGTCCAGGATGGCTGTTTATTTACTCATCTTTAAGTACACCAGTAGAAATTTAGCAGTATACATTGTGAACTTAGTCCTACTAACACTTTTCGCCAGTCAACCCTAGGCTTAGTAAAAGAAACCTTAAATACTGTTGGTTACTAAAGGAGACTTCACAACTAATTTACATCCTACTATGAAAAATTGAGAGTGATGTTAGTTACTCTCAATTTTCATCATCATCATCATCATCATCATCAGCCTACCTCAGTCCACTGCTGGACATAGAACTCGCCTACTCCACCAGTTATCTGTTCTTTGGCAAGTATGGGCAGCCTGTTAATCCTTCCAGCTATGTTGATGGCTGGTTCTCTGTTGGATAGTATTATTTCTGATCCTATTCTTCAGAGAGATTCCGAGCATAACTCACTCCATAGTTCACTGATGGACTTAGTGCACTTTGAGTGTCTATGTTACCACTGTGTTCACTGGTTATAAAACTATGGTTTTCAGGGACTATGGTTTGGATGATTCTTGTCATCCAAACCATAGTCCCTGAAAACCACATAGTTTTCAAAATGCAGAGCTGGATCCTCCTCTTAGCTTTCCTCTCAAAATTGTTTCCATCTCATTGCAATGTCTGCCCAAGGTGGTGTGTATTCAGAAACAATTTTGAAAGATGGCTATTCATGACAATGGGTCTCAGATCTGTGTTTATTCATTATGAATTTCATTTTATCTAAATTCAGACCAGAGGCAGATGCAGGGGTGTCCAGGATTTACAAATTAACAATTTCACCAATTATACACATCAGATTGTATGCATTCATATAACATTCTTGAACAGTCTCTACAAGAGTAGGTAGTGCCCAGAAATCTTACTTTAAGATGTTGGTCAATGAATTTCTTTTATATGCTATTATCCCCAACATTTATAGACTGTTCAAGCATGTGTGTTTATATTTAAATTCTTATAATAAAAATGCTAAAATCTAATAAACTAATGGCTCATAATGTCATTAGTTTGTCATAATATACTCTGAATTTACATGCACTTTGATAGTTTATAGAGGAATTGAAGTGAAAACTATTCAAATTTATGGTACCTTTCCATTGTCGGGAATTGCTTTTTTCATAATTTTAGCAATATTAGCTATGGGCAAGAAGCGGTCCTGTTCCCTCAGAGGTGCATGTTTCCCACCAGAATTCGAATCTGAGTTATTTTCTTCTTGTTCTGAAAGTAAAAAGTTGAAATGAAAGTTAAAATGTTGAATGAAACGAAATTGGGACACAAACCCTGACTCTGTGATACTACTGAACATTTCAAATAAGAAAATTAGAAAAACCCAATAATACTTTGCCTTTACTTACCTAACACATCATCAGTGTTGACGACATATGTCTCTTCGTCGACTAAAAATCCATTATCTAAACGCACTAATTCATTACCAAGTTCGTCGCTATCCATTATTACGTATTATTTGACATAAACACAATTTGTACAGATGTTTGCTAGAAAGAAACACCGTTTTATGATGCACTTTCTTACAAAGTAACAATATTAAAGTGGCTCAATACACACGAAACTCGATAGTACACGATAAAAGAGTTTGTTTATGTTGTCAAATAATTTCGTAGAATCTAGAATACACAGACTTTGTTAAACTTTGTTTAGAACCTCAAAGGTTGCTTAATGCTTAATAAATATTCAAAATTCATTGTGACAAATGTCAGTAATCATTAGTCACTTCTAGGAATTATTTCTTAGTCTTGCATATCATGTTTTCAGCCAGTGTTATTTAATCAATCTTTCCTTTTCAACGAAAGTTGTTTTTAAATATTTAAAAATTTCAATCAGCTTTTACCGAACTTGCAATCAAATATTTTATTGATAGAGACGTTTTTTGAATTACAACTGCATTAATAAAGTGGAAACTGAACATTTTCGCAATAAATATCTCAGGAAATGAAACTTTGCAATATGAAAAATATGTATACACAAATTTAATATCACATAATTCAAACGGATCCACATTTCCCACACATGTGCCACAAATTCCCCACATAAAGAATGTCAATATTATGTCAGGAAAATAAGATACTTATACTAACTTATAATAAAAATAATATAACACTTTAATAAAGATTTTATTTATTTTCAATAAGGATTTTGCGACACCCGTTTTGATCTTAAAAGTACTAAACCGATCTGGAAGAAGTTCGACAACATATTTTGATGGCTAATCTCTCAATGTTTGTAAGAAATAGAATCAAAAATTGTTTTGCCGATCTTTTTTTATTGTCCCCAAGGCAATATTTAAACATTTCTTTATTCAAATATTTGTCGTGTGATAAAATTATTCAGTATGTTATAATCTGAAATAAAATGTTAGAGAATTTATTAGTATTAATACTTTAATATGTTTTTAAAATTCTTCAAATTAATTGCTGAATCTGTTTGAAATTGCATTATCTGTGATGATGTGAAAGTCGTCCATTAATTTATTTTATTTATTGCAAGATGCGTTAAATCGCTAAATAGTTCCGTTCCTTGGCAGCCTTTTATAGTGAAATTTAGTAATTACCGTTAAGTTGACATCAAGAAGAATTGGTATACAAGTCGTGGCCTGTTTCTTTTTGTTATAAATACTGCATAGTGTATACTTAACAAGGTTACATCGTTGATCGTGTTTGTCTACACCAAGTCAAACTGAAATTCAATGATATATTTCTGATTGTACACAAAACAATCAATAAAGATGGGAGTACCGAAATTCTTTAGGTATACCAGTGAAAGGTATCCCTGTCTCAATGAGCTAGTGAAACAATATCAGGTATGTTTATTACACAATGTGTACCAATAATACACAAATAATTTAAATATGAGATTCTTGACCCACGAGGTTATGTTTTTAATAAGTAGGACGAATGGTATTTTGGGCAAATGGGATGATTGTATGTTATAGAAATGGCCAATGTAAGTAAAAACAGCATCTGAATAAGAAAAGATATTAGATCCTCTAATTGGCCAAAATATTGCATGAATTTTACATCTCTATTAAATGTTATTACAGATACCAGAATTCGACAATATGTACTTGGACATGAATGGTATTATTCACAACTGCTCTCACCCTGATGACTTTAACCCTCATTTCCGTATCACTGAAGAGAAGATATTTGAGGACATATTTCATTATATCGGTATTTTGTTTCAAATTATCAAGCCTAAGAAACTGTTCTTCATGGCCATCGATGGGGTGGCTCCTAGGGCTAAAATGAACCAACAGAGGGGTAGAAGGTAAACCAATAATTATAATAAAGTATATTGGTATAATTTGAGTTCCATTGGCCGATCACCACAGCACAGGTTCTAACTGATTTAGTAATAAACGGCTGTGCACAATGAAATCCAAAATATTATTGAAAATATATAGTATATATCATAGAAAATATGAAGCCTAGTGGTTTGAAATTCGACCTCCCATGCCGGAAGACCGGGTTTAAACCCTAGCACACTCCTCTTAAAAATGTGTGTTTTAAGTTTAAATATCGCTTGCTATTTGATTTGTGCCCGTGCATGGCAATAGGCTCACCACCTATTCCATAATGGGATGTAAACTTAACTGGTGAAATGTGGGAGTGTTCTACACTCCTCTGCCTACCTCTCCGAGGATAATAGGTGCGATGTTACATATATCATTGAAAATATATATATACATAGGTATTTCTTGCATTCAAGCCAACTTATTAATTTGTAGCTAAATCTGATGGTATTCTGTAACCCGATCCCCGCTTTTTGTGCTCTTATTATGATGTGTAACGTTACAAATTATTGGGTACTTGAGAGTAAACACAGGTTCTACCCAGTTTAGAAATTACTGTCTAAATTGATAATTTATTAATATTGCATAGGATTGATGATGCTGGCAATGAACATCTTCTATTGTCAATTTACATCATGTGCATTTAACAAAAATCAATCGTTTAGATATATGTTTAACATCTGTATATTATGATGCAATTGATGATTACTTTGTGAATCATGGATAACAGTTGTGTGCAATATTATTTCACAGAGTTGTTGAAATATCTATTACTTCTTTCATGTTGGTGTATTGATTTATAAAGTAGTAGAGATTAAACCAACTGTCATTACTATTACCATTTTAATATGATTGACATTTTTTTTACAGATTTAGATCAGCTAGGGAAGCTGAGAGATTAGAGGATGATGCTAAATCCAAAGGTAAATTTTATTTTGAAAAATCATGATAATATTTGATCCTGTAATGTATCCTGTATCCTGAGTATCCTAATTCCTATACTGTTCATTTAGACCACCTCTTTAGTCAAATGTTTGCAAGTGTGACTGTTGATCAAGAGGTTTTGGGTTCTAATCAAGGATGTTATGAAGCTTTCTAACAGTAATGGAAACTGTTGGACATCTGAACTGAAATTCTATCTTTAACCATAACTAAAATATGATATGAACATTTTAAGTAATTTCAGATTAGGTGGGGACTTATATGACTAATGGAGTACCAGATGATACCTAAAATAAACCCCTATCAATACCTTATTTGGTTTTACTTTTACAATTACTTCAAACTTTAATATCTGTAACTGAAACTAACTGTAATTAAAAAATATTCAGAACTAATTTCATATCCATAACATCCCTGTTTCAAATCCCGGGTCTGGTATTATTCGACATTTTTATCTTAGAATATTTGTTTCAAATTTCTGGTAGTGGCTTGAAGTCTGAATTTTGTGCCTAGTATAGCAACAGGTTCACCCCCAATTCCATACTGTAACTTAAACATATCATGAACTTGGTAGTGTTCCTTCACCATTCTCCGATTAAAGGCATGATAGTACATACATTTTTTTGTTTGAGTTGTCTCATAATACTGTCATTGTGACTTCTATATCCATTTATTATGTAAGTCTATACACTTTGCAGTTTCCACCAAATAGAAAGGTTTCATTACTTTAAATAAGGTACCACATACAAATTATTAATTTCCACGTATTATTTCAGGGGAAGTGTTACCCACAGAAGAGCGTTTTGATAGCAACTGTATAACACCTGGCACAGTTTTCATGGCTCGTTTGCATGAGCAACTGAAGTATTTTATTAAACAAAAATTAACTACAGACCCACTTTGGTCTAAAGTTAAAGTTATACTGTCTGGCCATGAGGTAAGATTCATGTACTTAATTATTCGGTCAGAGTTTGGATGTTACTTTAACAATTGATACTCTGGATAAAATATACAAAATTAAATAAAAAGACCATTAAAACAGTGATAAATACCAGATAACATTTTGATGTACATGTTAAGTATTTGCATTGTTTATTCATTTTCCATTCTTATACAATTAATTGTTAGTTGTTATAAGGGAGTTTTCAATAAATTATTATTGCAACATAACAGTACTCAACACTAATCAAAATATATTCAGGTCATATTATTGCTGTTCATTCATTAACATACAATGTAATTAATCAGCTAATATTATTATGTATCAAATTTTTCCCGTAATTTGTAGCACTTATGCTTTTTTGTTGACAAGTTTAAATTGATTCTTAAATATCGTGTATATGTACTAGTCTAAGTTGATGACAAATGGTGAATAAATTGATGATCTGTTTTGTTACTAATTGAAAATGATGAATGTAGAAGTAGGATATGAGGTCTGAAAGGATAGAGATATTTGGCCCTTTGTGCTTTCTATGTATCCCGTTAAGGATCTGGTGTGATGATAAAAACATAAAATTTAAATAACAAAGTCCTGAGTGGAGCAGTACTGAATTTTTCTAATTTAGATTTTGTGGCTTGGGAGTCTGAATATGTGCCCAACATTTGACAATAGGTTGATCACATGTTCCATTATGGTCAAAATAATTCTGTAATGATAAACGTAACTGGTGAAAGGTGGGAGTGTACTACACTCCTCTGCCTACCTCTTCGAGGATTACAGGCGTGATGTTACGTAGAATAACTGATTCAAAGAAATTTTTATGCTTTAAATTTTTCATAGACTCCTGGAGAAGGGGAGCATAAGATAATGGACTACATTCGTTGGGCCCGCTCACAGCCTGACTACGACCCCAACACACGTCACTGCCTGTATGGGTTGGACGCAGATCTTATTATGCTGGGCATGTGCTCACATGAACCTCACTTTGCACTTTTAAGAGAAGAGGTAAGGTTGTTACTTGACTTGTGTCTTAGATTACAAAGACCTTCTCCATAACGAGGCCTTCTCCGAAGCGGTGGTAGTTTCATGTTGACGTACAAAAAGTGTTCCAATGAATCAATTTTGAATAAATGATATTTGATTTATGTACGTATGATTAAATATAATTGTTTAATATTTTGATACAACGATTTAAAATTCTTCTTCTATGTATTGCTTTACCAGGTGTAGAGTAGAATTTTAACTTTGAAGGAATAATTTTAGGTACAATTTGGAAGAAGTACACACAGAGCGACTAGCCCGGAGCAAACTAACTTCTTCCTCCTGCATTTATCTTTATTAAGAGAGTATTTAGACCAAGAGTTTATATCAGTGAAGGACAAATTGCCCTTTGAATATGACATTGAGAAGATTGTGGATGATTGGGTCCTTATGGGATTTCTAGTGGGCAATGACTTTATACCGCATTTACCAAATATGCATATTAGCAATGATGCACTGCCTGTCCTATACAGCACATACATGGCTGTTTTGCCTACTTTAGATGGTGAGTGAATTCATTATTTTATCAATGATAAACAATTAAAATTTCATTGGGAATGTATTCATCCTGAATTTTCTTCATATTATACCAGCCCTGGTATTTAAAATATAGATAGTTGGCAACACCTTAGTGAAGAGGGTTCCGGATGTCTATATGTGATAATATTCAATTATAATATCGTAAAATGATATACACAATTGATTTAGATAATTATATAAACTAATACATTTTGGAAATATCTGTAAACTGACACTTTTAACAAGAAAATTTGAAATTTTAATTATTTAAAAACTTGAATTTATACAGACATTTGTCACTCTTCTCATACACATTTAAACATTTTGCTCTAATACATATTTTACAAATAATAAAAGTATTATATGATAAGAAAATCTATGTTTATAGTGTACTTCACTTGTGGAATATATTATAAAAGGGATGTCTTTCAGGTTACATTAATGAGGCAGGTGACTTGAACCTGGCCAGGTTTGAAGTGTTTATGCAAGAATTAGCTAAGATTGACAAAGAAAAGTTCCAAGATACATACACAGACTTGAAATATTTTGAAGCCAAGACTGGCAGGCGGCCTAATGTAAATGAAAGGAAGCAGGTTAGTGTTAACATACATACATACATACATATCCTCACACCAGGTCCCTTGCGGGGTAGGCAGAGAGCATAGTAGGCAGTAGGAATGGGGAGTGTTAGTCTTAACATTTTTGTAATATTGTTAAACTATATTTAATAATCTTCGATTTTGAACATAGTTGATAAATTACAAAGTGTTGAACTGGAGATTATGCTAAACATATTTCAGTGAAGAAAGATATGATCAGAAAAAGTTGTAAACATTTGCTCATCATTATTATAGCAGCCTGCTTTTAAGAAAGTGTAATCAATGCTTTTAAAATGGATGCATTGATAACAACAAATTGTACACACTCTTCTACAAAAATTGCAATTAAGAAGTACAACATTGCATTTTACACCATTTTTATGAAGTTGCAAGCACTAATGTGTTTTTAATGTAATTTATAGATCATTTATAATTATTTAAGGTCGTTTGTAGATATTAAGGTAGATTGTAGGGGTCCCAATCAAGGTTTATACATTTTCTTTCTACATCAAACAATGATAATACATTTCTCTTTGCAGTATAAACCTAACAATGATGACACTTTTAATGTAAACATTGATGATATAAAAGGTACAAAACCAGATGACGACCTCCAGGCACTTATAAGTGCTACGGATGATATGGTAAATATACATATCTAAAAAATTACTTTAAATTGAATGAAATTCTTAGTTCATTACGAAGATAAGAGTTATAATAACCCTACAATAACTTAGTTATTGAACATAGCTTTAATAGTATAGATAGTGAGACATTAATTCAGTAGTTATAAATACTAAAATTTTTTTGTAAGATTTTAAGTTATCTGATATTTATATATTCAACCATCCCAAATGCTTTTGCTTTAGCATTTTTTTAAATTATCCAATTGTACCTTGACAGTTCTTGGATGATATGGAGGATGGTGATGAGTACGAAGAAACAAGTGATGGTAAGTGTTAAGATATAAATTGGTACACCTGTCCTGTACATGGTACCTATAAGGTATAGTGATAATTTTAAAATACACATAAATTAATTTATGTTAAGGAGTATCCCATAAGCATTATAAATAAATAAGGTTGTTTATTGTATTTACAGAGGAAGCAAATTTCGAGATGGAATTTGTTTTACACAAGATGGATTACTACATGAACAAGTTGGACTATTCGAAAGTTACACCGTAAGTTTCTTCTCTTACTTTGAGAAACTTTATGAATACCTATTTTTAGTAATCGGTTGCTTGAGGATGAAATATGAGAATATTACAAAATCTCAATAATGTGATTGATGTGCTGTATGATTGAATATTTTCAATTCACACCCTTATTTTTATTCCAGGGAGGTGCTAGCGAACCAAGCGGAGGGTTATGTGCGAGCGATCCAGTGGAACTTGTTTTACTATTACAAGGGCTGTCCGTCGTGGTGCTGGTACTACCCCCACCACTACGCGCCGTACATCTCCGATATCAAAGGTTTCAAGGACCTCAAAATAACCTTTGACATTGGTGAACCGTTCAAACCTTTTGAACAAGTAAATACCTATTTTATGTTATAGATGTAAAGAATATGACTATTAAAACGCATAAGGCTCTATGTACGTTTAAAGCAACTCTACAAAAGCGAGCAAATGTAATCTGTATTATATCGTGGTGTTATAGTGTAACCATTGCAAGTGATTATTAATTTTATAAATACTGAAAATTAATTGTATGATATGCTAATGTTTAAAATTAGCCGACCAAATCAAAGGTTTCAAAAGTTTAGATTATTATCTGTTAGTAGTATTTTAGAATAATTATGGTTGTATTCACAGTTATTAGCAGTGTTGCCATCTGCAAGCAAGAATCTCCTGCCTGCACCTTTCCATGATCTCATGACGGATGAAGACTCGCCGATAGTTCATTACTATCCAATCCACTTCGAAACGGATTTGAACGGCAAAAAGAACGACTGGGAAGCTGTCGTGCTAATACCCTTTATAGATGAGGTAATTATCCTTTAATTTTTAATTGCCATTTTCAATTTTTTGATATTTAGAAAATTGTATATGGCATTTGATCTCAAGGTAGTTAATAGAGCCTGTACACAACTGATCTTTATTAAGATGGGTATTTAATATAAGATAAATTACCTTTAAGGCATTCAAACGAAAAATTAAGATGATTGTATAAGATTTTTAAATAAAGTAATACATAGAATATATATGGACATTTTCTATTACTTTATTTAAAAATCTGTATGTACAGAGTAATCTGTAAATATGGTACAGAGGTACATTGAACCTAATATTACTATCCAATGCTATCTATCCAGAAATATGTACAAGCATACTTAATACCTATATGTACATGTTTCTGACTTGAATTCTGATGGCTTCATAAATCCAAACATTGTAACTTTGTTAGTAACGAGCTATAGCACTGAATTGTTTGAAGTTTCAAACTCTTCCCGAAATCATTTGGGCAGAGTTTACAAGTTGCAAAAGGCAAGGGTGACCACTTATAACACTTGATAACAATATTTGATACAATCGAACAATACAGAATGAAAAAATTTGTGATAAATTGTATCAAAACAACACCCACTAATTAGTTGTGATACATTTTGTATTTGTATTAATTATAAGAAATAATGTGTATGGTTTGTTTGTCTGATAAAATTACCATCATTTATTATCACAGATAAATTTACTATCAGCCATGGAACCCTGCTATAAGAGATTGACAGAAGAAGAAATGAAGCGCAACACACCTGGGCCTATGCTTGTATATAGCTGGACACCTAATGATCTTGGTAGGTTTGTATTTAAAACAAATATAAAAGAACACTTATAACATATACAGATATATGATTATACATATTAGTAGAAAAGTTGATGTAAAAAAAATTGTGGTATGTGTTGTCATTGATATTCATTAGTTTTATAAGAACATCTGTATATTTCATCTATGTTCCACAGCCTTCCACACTACAGGTAACTGTTGTTGCATCTATAATTTGACTGTGTATATTTTATGATCCTTGTTATTTACATACTTAGTAGTCAAAACATGTTCGTGTTGATTTAATTATTCCAAACGACAAAGTATCTGTAGAAAGAGTTTGTTAGTTACAATATTAATTATATTTTAGGCATCATCCACGCGCCAGAATATTTCCCGTCGCTGCCGAAATGCCACGCGTTAGTGAAAGAGCTTTGGCGACATGAAATATTTGTGCCGGACAATATGCTCAAGCGAGGCATATTGCCTAATGCTAAACGGGATATGCTGTTCCCGGGATTCCCTACTATGAGGCACTTGAAGTATAGGGTGAGAATACAATATTTCTTACAAAGAATTAGCTGAAACAGCCCATTCATGAAAAAAGTGTAAATTAGGGGTAGTATCTAAGTTAAATAATCTTATTTACTTATATGAGCCTTAGTCGTTGTCGCCGATAATACTATCTAAATGTTTGTAAAATTCATAATTATAAATACATTTTATTTCACACAAAAGATATTAAAATTGTACAGATCACACATAATAAGTGATATAGTAAATGATACATGATCTAGAATTCTTGTCATTCTGTTTCCAGACCAGTATAAAGAAATGCAAAGTGAAAGTGTTTGACCAGCCTTCCCGCAATGACAGCATGATATTACAAATACTGCCCGAGGTGGACACCAACCCTCCATTGGAGTCCGTCGCAAATGACTTGCTCGGCAAGATCATATGGGTGGGTTGGCCACACCTCACTAAAGCCAAGTGAGTATCTTTAATATGTTTTGGTATCCAAAACCTTCACTTATTTATAATTTAAGAAGAACTGGCAGCTCATAAAAAGAAAACGATTATTGTTATACATATAAGATGATCTTTAAATCACACCCAAGAGCCAATGCATAGCTAATTTATTGCAAGCTATCTTTGTCATCAAGTCTGCTCCTGAGACTGCATGGTGGACGGAATCAATAAAATTTTTTTGAAGAGTCAAGTTCATATAAATGTAATGTCCATAAAATGCGTTTTCTATATAAATTGTGAACAGAACACATACAAACGTGGTCGATTCCTCACTAACAGGGTGATTTCGGTGTCGAATGAGCAGAAGCGCCTGCACCTCGCGGACGGGCGCGACGACAGCGGCGCCCGCTGCGAGCCCAACGCCGGCGCGCTGCACCGCCAGTGGCTCTCCGAGAGGTTCACCATCATTGAGCAGTACGTACACTACATACATTAAGATTTTCTTCCTTCATACTTACTGGACTTGTAGCTGCAGGTGGTGAATGTAATCCATGCGTCGCTAGTAGAGTGGTGGTCAGATATGATGTTGCTCATCTTTAATTGCTGTTCCCGTCTGGCACTTTGTAATATGGTTGACTTTTATTGTGCTCTTCAAAATAAATCTGTTATAATTCTTGAGTTTTATGTTTATTTACTACAAACAGAAAGTTATATATACAATCTGGAATTCTTCAATACAAGGGTGAATAGGTATTTTCTAGGATCTAGGCAAACTTGTTACCTCTTAGGCTGCATCTCGTTTTGTATCGGGTAATACTGCAATCAAACGTGAACTTATTGCTAAATTTAAAAAAACACCCAGCCTCTCCACGACTACACCTTTACATGAGAAGGCGGAGGATAAAATCTAACGAATTACTGTTTTAAAATAATATGAACAATAATTATATTTTTTTCTATTTCAGTAACATGGCTCGTCTCGGCATAGAATTAGGAGATGTGCATGTTATCGTACACGCCGTCAATTTAAAAGGTATTCAACCTAATTGATATTAAATATTGCTTGTTATAATGGTAAAGGCAATAATTATGATGGAATGGAGACATTGGAGGTGGTAGATCTTTGCGCTGGTTACATTTATTTATATTGTGCTAATGTTACATTTCTTTAAGGATAGAACTTTTAGTCCTATTTAATATTACTAGTGGTCGCCCAGTGGTCGAAATTCGACCATAATAAATATAAATAAAACTTTTAAATAAAACTTTTCTGTTTG
>DWTO01003022.1:0-13116 GCA_018244755.1 Jemadia pseudognetus | reverse complement strand
ATACCCCTTGTAATTGTAGGGAAAAGTATCGGAAGGAACCAGTGGGTACCTCGTACAATTATCCGTAATGTTCTCTAAAGCGCGTGATATTTGCTAACCCGCAATTGGCCAGCGTGGCAGACTAAGTCTTTATACCTTCTTATTCTGGGAGACGACTCGTGTCCGTCAGAGGATCGGTAAAAGAGTTAATGCTAATTATAATGATCAGTCTGATTGACGCTAATAAACTGTTATATTAACTAACATCGAAAATATGTAAGGCGGTTTAAATACTATGACAGAATGAATATTGAATATACATATATAATTATAAATTAAAGTGTACTTAAAAAAAGGTTACAGAAAGGTACTTAGAACACAGATTTCTTAGTAGTGGCTCGGAGTCTGCATATTTATGTGTCCGGTGTATGGCAATATACTCACCACCTATTCCATAGTGAAAAGTAAACGTAATTGTTGATACGTGGTATTGTACTACCCTCCTCTGCCTACCTCATCGGGATTAAATGCGAGATGTTACTTATTAACCGTAAACATGCGTAAACGTATGTAAGCAGAAATGAATATGGAAGAAACGCCTCGGATCTGTACGAATAAATATATTTTGGTGCTCTATTCCCACCTAGTAAAAGATCTAGCGTAAGGATTTAATTATATAATATACGTAAAAAATAATGATTAATTATTAAAATCTATCGCGTATTGAACAATCACTCAACTGAAGGCAGCAACCCTACATGCATAACGATTATGGTGAAAATCGAGTCGCGTTCATGATATTATTGTTCCGGTGCGCGTAATGTTAGCTTAACTGATGCTAATGGTATTCTTGCTCTGTACACCGTCGCTAAAGTGACTTGTTCATAGAAAAGTAATAACAATAAAGCAAAAGACACTTATAAAAAAGTTTATTTCGAGATCAAATGTCGCTCGCTGCAAAGGACATGAAAAACGTCGCGAGGAAATTAGTATCTAAGGCTTGTGAAGTCTGCCAACCAACACTTGGGCAACGTGGCCTTTAATGGTTTCTATCCAACAGGGAAACGATAAAAAGGAAACAGGTTTTTCGAGAGGGTAATGGAGAATCGAAATAGAGTTCTATAAATTCTGTTCGATGACCCGTAACTCTATTTTGTGACACCAACCAAATTCATGACGGTCCTTCAGAAAAGAATTGATCTGTCTTTCTATTATGATAATTAACAATGACGCTACTAGTTGGCTTATACAAGAGTTAGCTGTTTTAGGTGGCTGAAACAATGAGATGTTTTTGTTATTTTCATAAATATCAACTATAAATTTTGAATAAAATTTTACAGTTATTAGTTTAGCATTATTTCCTATGTATCTTCATTTGCGCAAAACATTTTTTTAATCATTTCTTGCCGTTGTGAATATATAGAGAAAGTAATATCGTAAAACGCCGCTTTACATCACGCAGTTCCCAGTGTCGGAGACAAATTTTAAAATTTGAAATCTCTCAAGCAATCCAATGTCGTTCCCGCAAATGTGTTTTTAAATAAATATTACCACGCAATCGCTTCACACCTCGTAAAAACGCATTCACCTCATGCGCTGCGGTTACAAATGTGCAATACGCGAAGCACTGACGCGATGTGTTTAAAAAAATGCGCAACAAGAATCAATAAGATGTAACGCTAATTCAAAGATTACAAGCCATTATGTACACTTAGGCATCGACGAAATCGGTCCAAATGATACGTTCTCGCAGTCCCACGGACGGTAATCTCGCTAACACATTACTGGGAGATTTTCACGGCTAGCTATAATTTAATATAATCCAAAGAAATAGTTGCACTTGTAGTTTACGAATCGGACGGTCGAGATTCGATAAGAAACACAATTCAACGTAGGAAATAGCTTCACGATTGAAGTATATAACGATGGAATAGAGTTGAAATTTAAAAATCGAACGCTCGTTCAAAAATCGAATCGTACAGTGATGCGCATCGAGCCGTACGTACATTTCGTGCGTTGTACACAAATAATCGTGATTTCGATACAGGGATGGTACGTTATCGATCACGACGTTAAATATTCGATTAGTTTCGATTGTGGACGGTTGTTTTGATTTCCAATTTGCGCTCGCGCCGTTTGGGTGCTAAATAGCGGCACGTACACCACTCTCATTTCGTATCGCAATTTTCGTTTCGATCTCAACACGATCTCAGGCGTTGTTAAACTTTTTGTCCCATAGGTTCGACTTTTTTACACATTTCAGAGACATAAAATGTATATACGATTGGTAATGTAAAAACCATTGGATGCAATAGTTGAATTCCATTTGACGTTTCCGTTTTTTTGTAATTTTTTTTTTCTATTCCAAAGTCGATTCAAATATTCACGGTAATCTATTATAATCAGACGCGTTCAAAATAAATAATGAACAAAACGTGATATCGGCGTTACAATGACTACCAAAGCAATTTAATACGATTTAGTCCGAAATAATTCGAGTCAAACACACATTACACGAATGAGGTAAACGAATCAAACAGTCCTGCTTGATTATTAGTTATTAGAATAGCCATTATGTATACCGAAGGCTGTACTTTTATTGCTTGTAAAATGTATGCCAAGCTATTATATTCCATATGTCGTGATACAAAGAGATTAATATGTCGATAGGGTTGATTTCCTGTCTGTAATTTTGTTTATTTTTGTAAACGTATTTCGTAACGTCGGTCCAAGCGGCCCCAAGTCGATAACAGGTTAAGTAAATGACATAAAATGGCCGCTAAAGGCAATAAAAAGTAATTCGGGACGGACGTCTCTTATTACTTTCTGAAAATTCAATTTCATTTCCAAGTTCTGATGCCCTTATTATTTTTTTGTAATTTATTTTATTTTTATTGCTTTTGCCAACAATCGATAACGTTAATACCGTTTTGGGACTAATCGATTTTTAATCATTTTGTTTTGATGAAGATTTATTAAAATTTTGCAATTATGTTACTTTTTCAAGGTGATAATATTAATACGTCATTTATTAAGTAACCATTCATATTTGTTATGTGGCAGAAGGAATTGCGATAGATACATTTGGATTGCACTTTTGTTACAGGATACTAAGAAAATAGACCCGAAGTGTCTGAAGTGAAGGTGAAATGATGTTCGTTCTACAGATAGTTTAAACACCTGTTTTTACATCTAAAAATGAAAAGAAAATAATTAAAAAAATGTGTAATAATGCTTATAACAAGTTATGAGTCTATATAACATAATTTTTGTACATAGTTGAAAGCAATATAATTGATATTTTGCACTGTTTAAGCACTGGTTTATTTATTATTGTTTAACAAATAATGATCGCATACATCAGGAAGTTGTTTGAATAGTAAACAAAATTATACAAAACCAGGGGAGGGAAGTGTAAAATGGTCACACCAAATGCTGAGCGGATCTATGCACGCTTGGGTCCGAATTACCCCGCGTTACACCGTCCAACTACCTCATAACAAATTGATTTTTTTTTACTAATACTACAATTGGGGCCGGGCCTTGATTTTAAATTGCACACATCAGACTTACGCATATATTACAAAGCACTCGTAACTAGTTCTTATTGTGTTACGATTAGGGGCGATTATTCTTTACAGAAGAGACTTAGAATTGTTGGTACAACGGAGAATATTGTATTGATTACAGGCTGCAACAAAGTGTTAAATAAAGTTAACGATCATACACTCCAGATTCAATCTTAGCACCTGGAGCTTAAGGACGATTTTTACTCTTTGAATTGGCTGTGATGTTCATAAATGTGTAGGTATTGTATAGATTGTACAACATTTATTGACGCTTGAGTGACGTGTATTGTATTATCGAGTTAAATAATTTTTAGAGCAAACATTCCCAGAACATGTTTTAGATTTTTATTGAACATATATATTTAAAATTTGTTCATTTCAAAGTTATAAATCTCGAACTCCTAGACTTTCTTTTTGGTCCTGTAGTTCATGCGCACTGCTGAGAAGTCCTGGGGTCGTATCTCGGGTTGGGCACTATATTGTATCTCTGTAACTTAAATGTTCTGATAGTAGAATTTTCTAACACTGGCTCGGAGTTTGAATTTGTGCCCGATGCATGGCAACGTCTTATACCATGATGGGACATAAAGTAACGAACAGTGGTATCTAAAATTTATAACTTTATATTAAATAATTTTGAATATGACCACACACAGCCATCTTAATACAAACTGTGCAGAATCTGTGTTACGATAACCAGACAGTATCGGCATCTGCTTATATACATTTTTAACACCAAGACAAAACAATCTCGAACATAGTACGAGTATGTACAAATATTCGGGGCGGATATCGAATTCAAAGCTCCAGTCTCAGTCAACATGATCACTAATGACTAGACCACGGGGTTCACCTGTTACACGGAGTATTAAACGATTGTTAATCAATTATTAATTTTACTCAAGTTTAATCAAAAACAATCGTTGGTTAGTCCAATACTTTTTGTAATTATCAACATTGTGTTCAGTCGAAAACGTTTTTTTTTTACCTTGATGAGTACCGACGGACGTGTCAACAAACCGCACCTACATATTCAACATACATCAACAAACTGATGAGACATTAATACCAGTGCAGTCCTACTGCATCATTTCCCCTATGCAGTGCAGTGAACCAGCTTGTAATACAAAATGTAAAACAGGTAGCGTTCCGATGTCAACGGAGACACGTGAGAACTTGATAATGATAAATTTAAAACTTATAACTGAATAAACATCATTAACTATAAAAAACATTGACAAACAAGCCGATCGCTGCAACACTAAGTCAACGTTTATCTGTGAAAAATTATATAAATGTATTTTAATTGCATTTCATTCACACATTGACACTGCGCGCATATGATTAGAACGTCGCTGCGCCAACTGCACGCTGCGTGTTTTCATGCGTGCGGTTTTTTTTAAACAATTACATTATGTTGATGATACTAAGCAAACGAAACGTAAGTGTTAATTAGGTTAATGCAATTATGACATCAGTAGTGCGGCGGAAGGTATCGTACTGGCGCCGCGAACAATTTAAACAGTTGGATTCACGAAAATAACATTGACTCTTATTTGTTATAAAAATAAAGTTTTAATTTGTGCTCAATTTTATCCTCAGCACCGCAAATGTACGTTTGTCGGTTTTCTCCGCTCAAGCACACACGTCGACCTTTTCAAAAGGGGAGGAAAAAAATGCCGACCAACAGCTCGGCGCGCGCGGCTTCGTGAAATGCCAGCTGCCAATTCGAATGTCCGACTTAATAACCCCCTTTATGACAGTCCGTTAAACTGTGGGATCAATCAAGGCGAGATGTTTGCTGTCTTTGTGCCAAATTGACGGCGTTCAATTGAATTGTAACGTAAGAAATGAATGTAACCTCGGGCGATAAAGAATTATGAGCGTGTCGACCTAAATTATTCTTAGGCTGGTGGCACACGAATCTGTCAGTAGAAAATTATTGGTTACACATAGATTGCAGTAGTAGCTAGGTACTTAGTAGAAGTGTATACATATTATCATCGTCATCATTATGCTCACTTCTGGTCATACGCTTCTCCAATAGAACCCCACAGAGCTCTATCTTAAGCTTTTCGTAAGTTCGTAAGCAGTAACTATTAAACATCAAACGAGATGTATCAAAGAGGGATTCAACAGCTTTTAAAGTATTAATGACAATAATACTAATAATAATTGAGGCAAACAAAGTTTCAAACACTGAAAACAAATCTATTAATACTAGAGATATTTAACATAACCTAAGCTTACTTCAGTCACGCCCGGGACACGCCGCATCCTGTCTTCGTGTGTAAATCGCCTACCACCGTCATACAGTGTTAAAAAATCAAAACATTAGCACTCATTTAATGTTAATGAGCATCTTAATGCAGCTCTTTATAAAGTCGAAATTGCCCAAATGTAAGAAGGACATTCTGAAAGTTATGTATCTTTTTTACCAAAGTGCTCGATTTATACATATAATGCGGTACTGAAAAAAAAATTGTGGTTGTATAATGTTTTATTTAATGACAGAAGCCTTCAAAACCAGCGCGCAAGTATGAAGAAAGTGATAAATATAGAGATATTTTGAACTCGCTTCTCTGCCTCCCGCGTAATGGACGAGGCGAGATGGTACAATACATATTATGTATCGAAGTCACCGAACTAATATTAAATGTGAATTCTTTGATAGAACAAAAACGATAAAAAGTTGAGTAATTTGATCAGTTACAACGTATTATTAAATGTTCAACTATTTAATTGCTTTTCTTAATTTAATCACATTGCTTGGTTAATTTATGCGTCTAGAAACAATTATCTAGGCCTATATTGATGCGTATAGTCTATTATTAGAGACGATTCGCAAGTTTAACTATTCAGTTCCCAACATATTTAATCCGTATATAGATTTGGTATATATGTACGCTTGTATGTAAGACTCTTATCTATCGTCGTAAGGCGTTGTTAAAATAATTTTCAGGTTGCATGTTAACCAGAACGAAGCAATTGGACTCGTATCAAAGTATTTTTTACCAAATATGCGAATAAAATTAAATGGTAGGCATCATTTTAATATTTTACTTTAACATTGTTGCGTAGGGCTTTTTTTGTACATGTTAGTGTAGTTATTAAAATTATCTTTGTTTGTATTGCTACAGCTAGGGACCTATTAATATTTATTTATTTATCATAGCCCAAGCGAGCATAGCCGCGTCTCGTGCGTAGCGGTTGTTCGAACAAAAAACACTCGATGAAATATTTATAAACCGTTCTTGTCGCCGTACACTGACATTCATAAAATGTAATAACGTTAAAAACAAGCCGCTTTTTATCGATCGGAACTTTTTTGGCGATTACACAAATGTTTATATAATAAATTAATGAGGAGAAAGACAGGCCAATGATGAAAGAAACGAAGATTTTATAACACTTTCAAAATAATTTGTAATAACAATTTTGCCACATTCAATATGACAATGGCGTGCGCGTATGACGAAAGGAATTGAGGTACGAAACGCATGTAGTAAATATAGAGATTTTTGCCACCTGGCGTTTCCTCGTCACGTGACGTCACGATAAAATATCGATAATAAAAAATGTCGATATCTCCGCACTTGGTTTCTAGACATAATGGCTAAATGTTAGGTGTTAATCTTATGTCCAGAGAAACAACGAGACTGTTACGATACGATTTCAATAATAATATTCGTATAGTAACATAATTATAAATGGCAAATTACGTGGGTAGTTCCAAAATACACTAAATATATTTAAATAATGCCCTTAACACCACTTAGTTGACAACTAAGAAAATGTATTCGTTTTAAAATTTTCATACTGAAGCGAATTAGATATTGCTTCCCGACAAACCAGTTTACTCTAGGTAGAGTGACAAACGCGGGTGCTGATCGCTCTAACTGTGGCTCGGAGTCTGCATGTGGCTGCGGTGTATGGCAATAGACTCACCACCTACTCCATAATGGTACGCATAATATAACTGGCGAAACAAGGGAGTGTACCACACTGCCAGGTCTACCTCATCAGAAATTACAAGATTGATATTTGTGACTATAACATAAACGGTAAAAAGACATGGATGACCTCCTAAGTGGACACCATTATTTTTAAACACTGGATATAAGCGTCGATTCTATATACCGTTGCTATAAGAATTGCGGGAGACGCATGAGTTGCAATGATTAGAAAACGTACCTGTTCATCCATTTATTTCCATAAATAATCAACTACATTTTATTTATTATTATTAAACAGCTTTATTTCCATAAATTAACAGCTATATTTTATTTATTATTAATAAACACCCTTATATTATTAAACAGCTTTATTTCCATAAACAGCTAAAATTCACACTAACAACACCTTTTTATACAACTACCCCGTAAGCAACTATCGCCCTCTTTACGAGTTTGGTAGGGTCTACATACACTAGCATTAATTTTCCATTAAACATCCTTTTTATTAAACAAAATCACGTATTTCACGTCTACTTTATTTTATCCAAGTCAACTTATCCTTGAATAATTTGTCATCTATGAAGTCATAGTTGGAGTTATCTTCCCAAACGAAGAACTTGACAATGTATGTATATCTTTTTGTAAATAATTTAACGTAATATCCACCCAGCACTCAGACGAACTACCTACTTGAAGGTGAGTCTACTAATATCTATGAATATTGTTAACGCCCATTAAGTTACATGTGTATGGACAGTTTTAATGTTTCCTGGCATTTAATAGTTATAATATATGTTTTCGTGAAACTGATTAAATACAAATTTATCAGATAACATTATGTTAGCAAGGACACAATCGTAGACTTCCCCAAGTATCCTCATAGCATTGCACAATGCGTATTGACCCTCGTTGTAGAGGCTTGCGTGATCGAACACATTACAGAGGTTCAAATGGTTGTTTACTTGTGATGTCTTATTCACCGCTCGCCACCGATACTGTCACTTCACCGCACGTCACAAGTAGTCACAACACATGCTAAAATAAATAATAAATACCTACACATACTCGTATGTAGAGTTTTAAGCAAATTTTATACAAAGACGCATGTCTTATACTTAATGGATAAAAGTGATGCGAAAAATGTAAGTGATCAATCGTTTATCGGTAAATTTTAGTGATGTGTAGAAATAAAGAATGCATGCATATGTGGGTATATACATGTACTTAATGATTTAATGAAGAAAATAGTTAAGATTTCTTAAAATGAAATTAATACGTTGAAACAAGTAAATATAATGACAAACTCGGGATGGTTTTGATTCTAAAATAATCGCTGCATACTTACATGTTTTAGAAGAATTTAGAGATTTTAATTTACTTAATAATAATGAGTTACGTAATTAAGCAATAATATAATAGCACGAAGAATAATTATTTGGTTTTTTAACAACATACTGATAACCTTCAAATAAAATAGAATAGAGCAGAGCGGAGCAGAGTTGAAGAGAGTAGAATATTCGTGATTTTCTAAAGCTATGACATATAAAAACAATATAATAATATATTGTCGGTCGTCTAGTTACTATAGCACATGCTCGCTTGATGCTTACTTTGGAATCAGATGGTCGCGTGTTGCGGTGTCACTAAATGTTATTATTGCCTTTGAACCATAATACATGTTCTTTTGATCGGAACAAATACTCTTAACAAATGCTTCATGGCAGAAATTATTGTAAATGTGTTATTTCCCGGGAAAATCGTGTAGGTATATGTCCTACAAATATCCACATTAAATTGTCCATATAATTATTATATAATCACGCCAGATCCTTTAAGGGGTAGGCAGATGACACTATTAGAGTTTTTTTCAATATTAGCATCGCATAGCACGCAGTACTGAAACAAATACCTTATATAAACACGCGCGGTCCGAATCGTCAACGACCCAGGAATCACCGATAAACTACAAAACTTAATCCTACGGAGGGATATAGGTTCCGTCTGCGTATTCTACCGGCTATACAACAGTAAGTGCTCTGAGGAGCTTTTTGATTTAATGCTCGTGTCATCTTTCCTCCAATGCACCACTCGCCGTAAATGACGTTCCATCCACATCAACTGAATACGTGGCGGTCCTGTATCCTGTATCCGGTAAGATGTGAAATGAGCTTCCTTCTGAGGTATTCCCGGAGCCCTAGGCCATGGGGTTCATCAAGGCATGAAAAAAGGACTCCTTCGAAGCCGGCAAGGCATTGGTAATTCCTCTGGTATTCCACATGTCCATAGGTGACGGTGACCGCTTACCACAAGGTGCGCCCTCTGCCTCTTTGCTAGGTAAATAAACAAAAAACACAGTAAAGTTCAACGCAAAAAATTAAAATTTCATTACAACTCAATGTATCGTGGCGTTATCTGGCAGATATATAATTATCTTTTGCCAGTTATCTATATACACTTAATTAACAGCAAGCGAACAGAGGTCGTTTTAATTAAGAAAAATTGTAATAAATACTCCTAGCACACAATTAAATGGAAAATGGCAACCGATTGTTTTTTGTTAAAGAATTAAGTGCTATTTTGTTTTGTTGTTTTTGTATTGTTATAATAAAGTATGGTTTGCTAATAACATATATTAGGTATATAATGATTTAAAAAAACGTAACATCACTCCCGAAGAGTTATATATATCTTAGTGTTGTTCGAAATGATTTCTAAGCTACATATGGACGACAGAATAATTAATCAAACGTCTATATTACAATATGTACGTCAAATTATTACTTAGACTAAATTATACACGATTCTAACTAAACATGGAAGTGATAAGCCCTTTTTTGTCTGCTGGAAACAGAGATTGGTGACACATGTATTCATAATATGAATGTTTTTATGAACAACGCGGAAGCTCTTCTGAAGATTGACGATTGTTCAACACGCCTAACTACTGAGTACTAAGCTGTACGTTAAAGCCCAGGAAAGCTTGAGAAAATTCACTTCTAACGGTTACGCGCATATAAGACTTTTTCCCTAATACGACATTGTCTGTATTGGTATTTGGAACTTATTAAAATGTTTGATTCTAACACGCTCTTGCATTTTTATGACCAGAAATGGATCGTTTATTACCACAAGCGGATACGTTTGAAACTACAAGCCGTTTGTTTTCATCAATAGCCGGTCTCTCCGTTTGGCTATATTCATTGATGTTGGACTTTCCTTTTTTTTTAAATCTGTCGCCAGCGGACAACGTAATACTTATTATTACTCGTTTTATTTTTTGCTTAAGTGTTGCCATGTACTTCATTTTTACTTTTTCATTAGCTTTCTACTTTATAATCTTTTTATTGTCACATGAGCGTAGCATTGTAAAGCGTTCTTTAAATAAGCGTGAATGAAGACTGAGTTTAGGTATTTATTTTAAGGTACAAATATAATTCACATATGTACATTGAAATAAACTTGTGAATCAATGTATCACTAGTCAATGATTTTAATTATCGATGTAGATACATTACAGTATAAAAAAATACAAAATATACGAAATAAAAACTGCGGTGCGCACTCTCGTGATACAAATCCGTGTGTTTTGAACAAAACTACTAAGAAACAGTAAGCGTTCCAAGCTAATTGTATTTCGTGTAGTCAGTTAGTTGGCTATTAGTCAAGTTGGCGTTGGTTAAGCACGCGACGCTATTTCAGCCGGAAAGGAAACGAGCCGATTAACTAAAGCCTTACCTGTTTTCATAATTAACACCAAACAATGAAACCTGTTCTAAAAATTTCTCGGTACAATACAATGGTATTTCTAAGGATCTGTATATTATAAATTCGTCTTCACACCTCAGCTGTGTACCCACATAGTACCATTCTTTTTCTTAAATCGTTGATAATAAATTACATAATAAATTGCACATATTGTAAAATTTACAATAGAACTAAGATTGCTGGCATGTTAGATTTATGGCACATAAGTAATTTAAAAACGAAACAGTATTTACGTAAACACTTTATATATTATGGAAATAAAAAACAGAACTAATGAAAAATTATTATACCTAAGCAAGATAATGAAAAGGCAATTTTGTTTTAACAAAAATGAATTAACCGTGTTAATAACAAAACCCCTAAAAAACTCCTATGACCGAGTAAATATCTAAAGGGAAAT
Source organism: Jemadia pseudognetus (assembly GCA_018244755.1). NCBI lineage: Eukaryota > Metazoa > Arthropoda > Insecta > Lepidoptera > Hesperiidae > Jemadia > Jemadia pseudognetus. The sequence continues at coordinate 1,447 of DWTO01003022.1, read as the reverse complement.
CAAATTCAGTACTTTTAATTTGAAATAGTTTGTCCAAATTTAAACTGTTGCCTTAAAAAAATTACCGGCAATAAATTCAATTTGTCCGCCAGATTAGACTTTAGCTTGCGAAACGATTTAAAGGTTTTATTTTCATTTCGCATGTCGTCACGAAAGCGGCGAACGTTACAGCGACTTCAATTAGTTAATTTGTTTGTGTTACATGGATATTTTGTTCAACATTGCTTTGCATGTATAATTTGAGCAACGGCCCGGTCAAATTACATCCAGTGGACGGTGAAACAACTGATTGGTGGCCAGGGGTGGTGGATTCAATTCCAGACAGGACATATTTGTATGATGAACACAAATAAATACTTAAACTCACTGTTTTCTATGGCTGGGTGTTATATGAATATCTCCATGTATGTAGTTTATCATAAAGATTACTTTAGCACATGTTCTCCTTGTTTGGTATTAAATTGCCGCGTGTAGAGAGCTACTGAGATTTTCACTCATTTATAAAAATAGTGTATAAAATTAAATCTTTTACACTCGTACGTCATTCGGGTGAAAATGGAAGCTCATATGTATGTTTATTCGAAATAAATGCTATAATTATTATTATAATTGTACGTGTCAGATTAATATGTAGGTCTACACGTGTATAAATGAATAGGTATGATATTTATATTTGGTATATATGTATTTATTTTCTTTGCATGTTATGTTTGCCTGTTATAAATAACATTATAACTCAAGTCTTGTTTTTCTTTATCACTTGAGTTTACCATTCTAACCTAGGTAAATTGATAGAAAATGCCATTTGGCAATAAGTCCGTCCTTTGTAAATAGCAATAAAGTATACTAGTAAATAAATAAGTTATGAAAAGTTCGAATTTCAAATATCAGCCTGTTCACAGCGGTTCACACAGAAAGTAGGGTACAATCCAAGTTTCACGCTTAGAACTATAAACACGTGGTAATAAACTAAACGAACTTTATGTACCTACTTGTATATTGATCTTATATTAAAACACAGATAATAATATTAGAATATTGCCATAAGTCTATCTCTACTGAGTGATTTGGGCTACGGCATCGTTATATACAATAATAGTATCATAATTATTACTAAGACCGCAATCAGTAAACTGACTGCGCTCATCAATATCAACAGAACTAAATACATTATGTCTGTAATTCGATTCGTGTCGATTACAGCTTTATTAAGCGGAGGTATGCGCGGCCGGAACCTTACTGATATCGTTTAGTGATATTAATTGAACTAAATAATAATTATTATGTAATGCTTATCTTGAGTATGCTTGTGTGAGCGGAAAACACGACTAGGGCAGACATTGCTCGGCTATTTCAATATAATAATAGTTTTAAAAAAAAGTAACTTCACGCCTGTAATCCTCGAAGAGGTAGGCAGAGGAATGCAGAACCACTCCCACGTTTCACC
>DWTO01003021.1:0-13118 GCA_018244755.1 Jemadia pseudognetus | reverse complement strand
CGAACATACACTGCCCGGCGCACCCTGGACATTGCGAGTAATCCTTTCACCGCGACAGCTGATCACTGATAGCTATCGACCCGACGAAAAAGTCTGACAACAGATTAAATTTTTTTGCCGTGACCTTTATTTATTCCGTCCAGTCGCGTTCGGAATTCGTTAGAAAAAAGTAAAAAATAACACGTAATTTCACACCTGTTATCCCTGAAGAGGTAGGCAGAGGAGTGTAGAACACTCCCACGTTTCACCAGTTACGTTTACGTTAGAAGATTTTTATATTACTGGTTTCCCCCCACGTGATAAACATTATACCTTACATATGGAATGTATTGGTAATGACTTAAGCAATTAGATGCCCAGTGAGGCGCTAGCTGAGAGCTCATTAGGAAATGGCGCCACGTCGACAATCCCTGCCTGCGGTCTGCACTGAAATGCATTACATGATTTGCAGAATCATTGATAGGTCTGTGTGGTAAATTATTGTCCTACACAAAATTGTCATTGAATGTTCATATGTAAATCGTTTTAAATGCATATCATTGTCATAAATGTGTAAGAAACGTATAGATAATGTCAATATGGGGCGGTAATTTGTGGAACTCACAGAAAGTACAACTCCATGATAGAAATAGGATAAACTAAAAAACGCAATATCATCCCTGTAATACCCGTCGGGGTAAGTAAAGTGTAGTACACTCTCACGTTTCACCATTTACGTTTACGTTCCCACTATGGAGTAGCTGGTGAGTCTATTGCCATACACAGGGCTGTAATCCAGATTCCTGGCCATTACTATAAATTTTAACCAGAAATTCTAGTAATAATAATCCAATAGTACCCGGGATCCGGGATTTGATCGCTGGACCTCTCGATCAGCAAGATGAACTACATATGTTAGCTGATTGTAAATAAGGCTTGACACAAAGTCTCACGACATGTATTAAAATATGTTAAAACATATTTTCACAAAAAACTTTCGATCGGCATAAAACGGTTGCAATAATTAAATTCAAATCATCTATTTATTACATAATATACATATATAAACAAAATATTTAACGCCAAACTGTTACGGTCATATCATTTAAAACATTATAACACGTCAAAAACGAAAAACGTAACTACAACGTTTATTTAGAAGCAAACGGTAATGCGATGTAATGCCCCGGAACGGACTAGTGTTGGTGGAAGTCATGGGATTAGGGGACACCATGACAATGGTTTTCAGTTTGGTTAAAATAAAAAAATGAATCTTTACCGTTAAATCTTTAACTAATAGATAATAATAACTATAGTAGGTATTCTCAAATATTACTTCGGATAAGAAATTTAAATAAATTTTTGTTCGTTAGTAATGTCAATCGACGTTAAATGAAAATCGATCACCAAAGGAAGATTGTTGGAGAAAACTGTCTCTGTAGTTGTCTTATTAAGTGCAGCTTCGGCGACGGCGAGGAACGAAATGTAACAAGAAATATGATCGATGTGTAGTTACATCGATTGGCTCAAGCGATATAGTTTTAAAGCAGTAACATTTTCACTTGTAAAAGATAACTAGGCGGTACATTTTTCCAAAATTGTAATATGTATGCCATTAAATACGGAGTGACTGAATTTATTTTGTTGTTCATGCTGTGAACTGTATTCATTAGAAATTCAATAAAGATCGGCATCAATTCCGCTATAATTCGACTGTTGGGTACTAGTCTCTTCTCATAATGAGAAGGTTTAAGACGATAATTTTCTTTTACCCAAATAAAGAGCCACCGAAATACAATTTTTTTCTAAATATATACCATCCTTCATCGCATGCTTTGAGGCAAGGTAGCAAAGCGGTTGTTTACGGTGCGCGAGTCGTCCAGTCGCAACTTTTCTCATAATAAAACTTTCCAGCGTTGAATTAAAGGTTAATTACATGAATTACGCTGTTGGCTGTTATTAAAGTTGGGAGACTATTCCCTGCTTTTTACTGTTTCGTTTCGAATCGCTATCCCAGCTGTGCGCTCGTAAATAACAACATACTGACAAGTACTAACATAATTTTGTAAAATGTTTACTACGTGTTGCAATAACTTTTCATCAGTGATCCAACGAATAACAAAAGTGAAAACACGAGAATAATATTGTAGGCTTAGGGTATCAATACTAAACAATTTATAAATATTTATATTCCAAGTACATTTTGTTTGTTTGTATATATACTTAAGTATTCTGTGCATTACGCATTTAGGATGACATGTATTTTAAATAGGTCAGAAATTTTATTTCTAAACTGTGTATTTGGCTCACTTTTTCATTTTACATTGATGGCTGTAATAATCATATTATCCGAATCTGCGAATTGACGAATATCCAATGAAATTAATGTTAAAGTATTTAAATAATGGACAAAACAATGAAATATAGCTATTTGATGGCATAGCTAAGCTTTGTCTTATATTTTTATTGATGCTATATGTTGTATGCATGTGTTACGTTTTTGTTTACAGAATGTGTTCAGTGTGTTATCCTATTGTGGATACGGTACATTTTTGTTGACCCTATAATATGTTGTATATGTGTTTGTTGAAATTATGTGTTGTGTGTGCTATAATTTGTTGACATATATGTTGTGACATTCAATGTATGTTCACAAACACATCTAGGTACAAACCACAAGGACAGAAACACAATATGAATCTTTGATCTCAATTTCCGTTGACCCATCCTAAACCCAATGACGTCAGTACAACTACAGACTAGCGTATATCGGTGTACCCGAAGATATCACATTTCGACTACCGTAGAGGGGTAGTAAGAAACAGAAACCATATACAGGTTGTACAAAATTGGAAATAAAAATACATATTTTCACAATTTCAAAGTGCAATAATTCGCACGGGTTAAATATAGCCGTTCGTAACAAAATATCATTATCTGTCGCACATAAAACAGGAACATAGATATTGGTGTATAAAATTATAAGGATTAGCTGCCTCGTTGGTCGTGTTAGTAGTAAGCGTGACTTCCGATCCTATATAATTGTTATAATATTTAATAATTATAACAATTAAATGAGGTTATTTATAGACAAGAAGCGTAAGGTACGATTTATAATAAATTAAAAAATAATGTAAATCCATATTATTTATTAGTTAGAGCATATCATTAGCTATCTTCGAATTACTTTTAAATTATAAAATGTGGTGTCGACTCTGAACATGTCCACCCTGTGCACGTAACGGTGTGCCATTCCCGAGTGCGGATCCGGCGCCGGTGACGTCACCGCGCGCCGCCGGATGCCGCGGTGCGTAAAAGTAAACGGCCGGCTACCGGCTTCACTCCATTCCCCTATCGGTCCGATGTTACAGTGCACGTGATAAGAAAGGGTGATTGGATGTGGCCCTTACTATTTTTTCAATAATTGTTACCTATTCATGGCCACATCGAAATCGAAAATAGTAGTACAATTACGAGAAAATTCTGTTTGAACAGTTTAGCGAAGAAAAAGAATGAAAGATGCAATTGTTATTTACAGTGGTGATTTCGATGCTGACAACCACATTCACGTAATGTTGACGTCAAACGGGATGTCGGTCGTTACGTCAAAATGATACAATTTCTGTCATTGCGCTAACTCTACACTTAGGAGAACATTGTTAAATAAAAATATAGCCGACTGTAGTATCGTCGATTTTATTTACGAAACAATGTTACAATCACAGCGATTACTTTACACTTTACTTACTTCATTATAAGTACAAAAATGTATACAAGATAGCAGAATTGGTATCACATCTTAGGACTGATTGTGATCATAATAATGTTAATAATGTCTGTATCAAAGACAATCATAATAAGCATAGGTTTTTTAAACTGATTACAGATTGCCACATCCTTAGCCATTGTCGTATTCCTGGCTCGTGGTGTTCGCTTGAAGCCTATGGAGCCAATCAAGCCGAATGTTTTCTGTGGCAGTATCGCGCCCCTGGCGGGCCCTTATTTCCTGTATAGTTACCATTTGGCTTACCACTAGTTCTCATTTGTCCGTTGTATTCGCACATCGAACGTTGAAAGTCGATTGGAAATCAAAATTTTGAGAGAAGTTGCTGTATCTGTAAGGAAATTAAATAGTTTGATATTAAAGTTACACCTCCGTCAATGTTTTATACTATTAGCTCCTCTTTTATATAATGTAATGGAAAAATAAGATTCCCAAGAGCGTATTTAAAATTATTTGCACAAGTAGACCGATGTTAGTCAGTGGCGTGGCGTGGGTGTCGGCCGCTCGGGGCGGAAGACAATTTTGCCGCCCCCTTATGTAGGTATTTTAATTGAATATAATTATCAACACTAATTCTACAAAACATTTCCGCAAGAACAGTCATCAATATTTCCTTCCTTTTGACGCCGCTAAAAAATGTCGCCAGAAGCGGGATTCCCTGCCCCCCCCCCCCCCCCCACGCTACGCCACTGAACAGGAATGTCCGGGTGTTTTGCGGCGTGGAAATGCAACCTGCAAGCCCCGGCTCAGCGGTTAGAGACGATTGTTGCGTGTTTATTTGCGGCTGCAGTACGTGCGAGACGATCCCTGCCCGTGAACTGTCTCCGTTTCCGTGTCCGTAGTGAAGCAGCACACGGCGCCGCGTCACACCGCACACGCTGCTGACCCCGACTGACGCCGACTGACGCCGTGCCGCCTCACGTCTCGCCCTCGCGACCGGATATTGTCTCGCGGGCGCGGCGCCGCGCGCTAATGCTATAAGGAAGCGGCGGAGGAGTCGGGAAATGAACGGATTGTGTTTACATTTGCTGCAGGATATCACCGAGCGTATACAATCCCCAGGCGGTGTTGTTTCTACTCTGCTGCCCGTCGGCGGCCAAACGGTGCCGGCCGCGAGGCTTGTGAAGCACGCAGTAGATGGTGCACACCAGTTCCTGGTAGATTAGCCGTGATGCGAAGCCCGTCGTTTCTTTTGAGCGATTGAAATTTATTCAATTAAATAGATTGTCAAAGGCTTTATTTATGTAAGGCACACCTATGGAGTTTCTTGTGCCGCTTCTTCTCCACAGCGAGGCATTTTTCCAAGCGGTGGTAGCAGCATTTTAGTTAACGTACAAACATTGTTCTAAGGAGCCAATTTTGAATAAATAACATTTGAATTTGTATCTATATAATGAATCCTTAGCTTGTTTAATGATTATCCATTCACTTGTTAGAGGTAGGTACGCATCGCACGTTGAGCGATCGTCAATTGATTTGTTATTACCGTTCCCCTGTTTGTTACTTCACTTCATTGTGTACCCACTGGTTACAATAATCGTAATTAATTCATCAACTGATAGTTTGTTTGCTAATTATGACGCCAATTTAATGCTAACTGTAATGTTCAATCATTAGTGTTGTGTTTTAAATTGCCTTCTGTGTCTATATGTCGCCGTATTAATATAGACTAATTGATTTATTTGCTGTCATAATACGGATCCCTAATTATTCCTAGCACAAACGCGGCGCGCCGGCTTGCCGGCATCTCTTTGCACCGTCGCGGAGCGAAAGCGGACCCTTTGGCGGGCGCTTTGGCGACTGCTTTATCGGCTGCTACGCGTTACAGTTAGACGGTCGCCTCTGAGAGCTCGAGCAAGCGCGGCGGGTTGGCAACAGGAGTATCCACTAGGTATAACAATAGTGACAGTTTGATGTCAAATGTTTTATTAAAAAGGCGTGATTCGAGTGCGGAGCTCACTGCAGCTCACTTCACTGCCGGCGCGGGTCGCTGGAGGGAAAGCATTGTAAGTAGAGCCTGTGTTGGTGTTATTAAACATTGTCACTTTCAGCTGTTTGTCTTGTTTTAATAATGTAATGTAATGTAAAGGTTACATTGTGCTACATAGAGATTGTATTACAGCTGCTGCGCAACTGACGATCGAGGCGAGGCCGGCGGCTGTCGCTCATTTGTTTTAATAAATAAAGCTCTTAGTGGAAACTCGATGTATATGTATGTATAATAAACATTGGATCCGTTTGACAATTGTCAAACGGACATATTTTATCCCCGTTATCTCTTAGCTCAAGTCAACCGTCACAATCGAGAATATTCGTTTAGGAAATGTTCGGGCGTATGAGCGATGTGTAGTCAGTGACGAAGACTCAGCTGGGTAGTAGTCACCACTACGTCTGTCATATGTACCTGGGCGATTTTGGTACCGGTACTTGGTACCGCCTAACGGCAAACGAAATCATTTGAGAACATCCATTGCGATAGTCCATAGGTGGCGGTCCAACGGCACGCGACGCCATATTTCGGACACGTTGCCGATTATAAAACATGTGTAAAAATGTGTTAAATAAGTATTGTAGGACGATCGAACGCGAGTGATCTTACGCTATAACACAATTCTGTAAACATGGAATGCGTTGCCGGACACATTGAACTGTTCGAAGAAGGTGGCTCGTGCTTGTAGTAAATAAGAGTTTTGATAGTATTTATTATTATTATTTTCCAAATAATCAGAAAATTAAAATCATTTGATGGCACGTCAATGACCCCATTTTAATTTTTTTTAGAAAAAATGTCACGTTGATGGATAAAGGTTCGACTACACTGCCATAGTCAGTTCTCGCTACATGTTGTGGGCGACATCGCCCAGGCGTTTGTTTCTCCGGCGAATGGTCGCGAACAACGTCCATCGGACGACTACAAACTGAAGGATGCAACCTGTTTGTTGTCAACGGTGCTATCGCGGCGCAGAGACGCTGCCGGATTGAAAGCAACATGTGAGTGAGGCCTTTGTCGAAGGACGAAGTAGGAGCCTACCCTATGTATGCCGTACTAGCGCGGCGCTGCTCTCGTGCTGTCTGTCATTCTGTCTGTCATCTTCACTCATCTTGACTCACAATATTGCATTGGTTCTTTCCGTGCGAGCACAATATCGGGTATTGCCAAGAGTGCACCAACAGTCAATATTGCAACCTTCATCCATTGTCAAATGTACGTTCGTGTGGTCCTCTGGTCTGCTCGTTTATCCGCTCTGAACACGACTGCGTATTCATTATCATGTACGCGGTTGAAACACTTTCTGTATTATCATATTTGACAATCAATAACACAATACATATGTCAATCATTTGTCCATATCTTACATTGAAATTTTTAGAATGCGAAATGCAGGAACATTTTATGAAAATTATTTTTCTTTCATAATATTTTATCCATCAATATTAATATATTGAATGATTATTTGTTGTTATTGATATTTTCTCTTATTTCATCAAATTTGATGTCAGCAGCCTTGTAAACAGGTAGGTGCAGGCCCGGTGCAGAGCCAACAGGAGCTGGTTAGTAGCGATGTCGGAAGAGCACGTTATCGAAACATCCAGTGACTCTGATCGAACCCCACAACAATTGAGATTTAACAAAAAATCCAAGGTTAGGAATTTAGCTTTTCGAGAATCGTTAAATCGGCATTTTTGTACCTGATGCCCTGTTATCTACTACAATAGAAAAATTTTGTAAGAAAAAAAGTTGGACATCGCATCGAAATGAAGCTACTCAAGAAGAATTAGCTTGACAGTAATCAAATGAAAATGGACCGCGGAATTAGGACTACTGAACACGCGACGTGCGCGCGGGTTCATTGGAAGGTAAAGAAAGATAATGTAGAATGTCATGAATAGCATGCGGGTAGGACTGATTACAGTTATTTGTATAGGCCAATATATGTATAACTAAGTACCGTTTGTGAACATTCGGTGTAAATAGGAGTGCGCGGTACGTATACCGTGTCGCAGTCCCGCCGCGTGACGCCTGCAGCCGCCGAGGCAGTTATATCCGTAATTAGTTCGTTGCAATATTATCGCTCGAAACTATGTTTTGAAAATGATAATAATTGAAGTACTTAGTACCTACTTTTTACAAAGGACGCAGAGATGAGAGCCAGCGGGAGACGCGTTAATTTGTCGTCACATGGTCCGGGTAAGTGCCGCGCAGCTCGCTGCCGGCTGCCGCCGCCTGCTGCCGCCGCCTGCTGCCGGGACGGAGCCTGGCGCCACTCAGCCGCTCCGAGTACGGGCACGTGCACAATGTCGCATCGTATCGGTACTACGCGTTACAACCTATCGTCTTTGAACACAACCCTTGTTATCCTATCATTTTTTAAATCTAACGAGCTCAGAATAATCCGAAGATGAAAAAACCGCAGGAGCAGAGCGGCTTTACAACCGACGAGCGCGGATTGGATATTGAATAGATGGAATTATGTCACATTTAGAGTCACGTCACGCGCGGCGCCAATTGACAGGTATTCAAAGTAAACAGCGGCAGGGGGGCGCGCTGCTAGCTCGCAGCGGAGCGCGCTCGCGCCGCGCTCGCGCCGCGCCCAGCGCCAGCACTACTGTGTTCACGGAGCTGTGTACTAGTGTGTACGTGTTAACTATGGAGCCGTGGGCCCGTGCGAGGCCCGCGCGGCGCGCGCTCGGCGCTCCGAGTGATGTTTGATCATTCGCAGTTCCATCGGTAATGAACTACTGAACTACGTAACTGACAGTACATAGTGAGCTTGTGTCTGTGCGCGACCTGTCGACATTGTGCCGTAATGAAGCCGCGCCGACATCAAACGTCGGTACATCTCAATTTGTCTGCCAACAAACAGATTTTATAAACCGAAACTCAATAACGCGCGCTTCCGGTGCGCGGCCCGCCCCGCGGCCCCCGCCCCGCGTTCGCCCGCCGCCCGCCGCGCCCCCCGCCGCGCCGATCGAATCTGCGATATTGGGCGATGTTCGAATTATGAAATGAAGTTTGCTTTGCTAACTCCCCACCCGTGGGTGCATCGTTAATCCGGTACGTTCATTTGATCGTTTATTGACACAGCGTTGTTTACGCTGCACGATCGCTTCGTGTTTACAAGTGTAATAGCGGCCAGTGTACGGCGAGCGGTGTACGCACGTACGCACACACACACGCCGCGCGGGCTCTATTGCTGCCGAGCTCTAATTGTTGTTATACTTTTTGATTAATTTACAAGTACACAGTGAGGCGGGCGGCACCGCTCCCTGTCGCTCGCGGACTCGCTAAGAGCTCCGGATTAATTCATGAGTCAAATGGCTTGTTCACTTAGCGGGAGCGCGTCCCGCGGGACGCCGCCGAGACCGGGACCCGCGGAGGGGTGCAGGATGCAGCGATTAAGCGGCTCATGTAGCTCGGTAAACACTTATACACTTCCAGCCTATTGTTATTTGAAAGCGGGCAGCGGTGACGACAGGTGAAGAGGAGCGACGCACCCGGCGGAGGGAACGCGACGTCGCAGGAAGACATCAACTGAGCCGTAGCAAGCTGGTTAAAAAAAAACTATATCACACCCGTATGTCCCGAAGAGGTAGGCAGGCAGTGGAGTGTAGTACTTTCCCTACATTCACATGTAATGCCCTGCGTCCCGTCATGGATCAGAGAGTGAACCATTCAGTAAGCTGTAAACCGGACTCCGAGCCACTATCAACAATACCCATATAGAACAATGTAACAGTAGCGGACTCGGGGTCGAGCCGAGCAGCTCCCGACCAGCGCCTGCACTCGCTGAGTCGCTACCTCTCGCTCGAATCACATATACCTATAGTACTGGCCAGGATCAAGTTGTAGGGAGCGGGTCGAGCGGGTGCTGGTGAACAGGGAAGATCGAGTGAGTTAATGTTGGAGTTTTATTGAACAACTCCCACAGCTTCAGACGGCCACCTGTTAGTACGAGGCGGAATACCTAAAGTATTATTATTATACAGATTAGTGAACAACAGAGTTATGTAGTTTTGAAAGTGGCGTGGCGCGTGGCCTGCTCCGGGCCACTCCAGACTCCCCGCGCGCCGCGCGGTGGTGGAGACACCTGCGCGCCGATGTCGGTAGTCCCTAATACTTCCCTAATAAACAATTCACGGTCGGATTTAATGCGCCCTCTTAATTCCCGGGGAGAGTCCGGCTCGTTGTTTACATTTGTTCAAGCCCGTGTTTGATACCGAGCCGCCGGGGGGCGAGTTGTTATTGAGCTGATGCGTGTCGTGGGAGCCGAGCGGGCCACGCTGCGGCGGTGGCGCCGGGCGGTGCTCCGAGCCGCGCGGCGAGTGCAGCGCGTGTCCCGGCCGCACGGGAAGCCCACACAATGATTTCGTCGTACATTTATTTACTCAAGCCATTGTCGTTACGAGCCCATTGTTGCGCCGACGTCCCCAGCCCCTTACGAAGCGCCTCGTCACCTGTGCCCCGGCGACACGCGCCGCGCACACCGCGCACACCGCGCGCGCCAGGAGCCATTAGAGGTGTCGGCGCGGCGACCACGCCGTCCGCGCGCCGCGGGATGTGCGTGTGTGTACAATAAGTTATATACTCTTGTAAGAGTTCCAGGGAATAATTTTAGCACTTGTATTACTATAAATAAACCATTCGATAACATTCGATGTATGTCACCGGTGAACAATTGTTTTCAAGTACATATATTATTGTGAGAAAGAAGAACAACAAAGTAAAGACGCGCGCCAGTGCGCAGCGCGAGCCGGCGCCGCCCGCCGCGCGCTAGTGCGCAGCGCGAGCCGGCGCCGCCCGCCGCTGGAGCCACCCACGTTACTAGATTGTTCCTATTGTTAGAGTTTACAAAATTAAAATAAATAAAATGTTTTAGTTCTTTAAGGCGTGTGAAGGCTGCCGATCCGCACTTGGCCAACGTGGCAGACAATGACTTTAAGCCTCCCATTTTGAGAGGAGTCCCGCGTCCAACAATTGAACTACAAAAAAGTCGATAAAAAAACGCTGAGCGATAAACAAACAATAAATGGTCTGTATCAGCAGATACTTCCGTATTCCCTTCCTAATTACGAGTATCTATGAATCCCTACTACAAAAAGTTGTACGGAAAGTGCGGAGGCAAACTCGCGCGAGGCGACCGCGTGGTCACCGCGCGAACCAATTACTTAGTTGTGCCAATCAATAATATACGTTAGTAATACGAGCGGGCCGTGTGCTGGGCACGAGAGGTACGACAATGCGTGAAGTAGCGAGGGGCGCGTGGATCTTGTAGGTAACGACTTGACGAGTAGCTGCGCTCTCTACTCTCCAGCGCGCGGCTTGGCGCTGCTCGCTAGCGTCAGCACGGCCGCCGAGCGCGACCTCGAGCCTACATTCAATTAGCTTATACGAAAAACTATCAAACGAAACATCGCGCTTGTAATCCCCGGAGAGTTGGGCAGATGAATGTAGTATACACGTACGTTTTATCAGTAACGTTTACGTTCCGCTATGGAATAGCCGGTGTATTTATTGGCACACACCGGGCACATATGCAGACTGCGCGCCGCCACCACCGCCCAGACCTCTCTGTCTGACCGCACTCCGGGCGGTCGCGTGCCGCCGACGCCGCGCCCGCCCAGCGGTGGGCCACCGACGCGGACGCGCGAAAACGGGAGGCGCGCTCGTTTCTATTTAGTGGACTACGGAATGGCGTGGAGTATCCTTAAAACACATTGGTCTAGTAATATGGGGATACAATGCTAAGAGTTCACTATACGGATGATTCGAGTCTCTTGTGCTCACTGAGCACTGATTGTCTAGTCTCACTGATGTTGCAACTGACATATGAGTTATCTCGTCTATTAGTATTTCTATACACGTCAACTAACAATTTATGGTGGCTTAAAAAGTCCGCACCCAAAATTGATTGTTTAACGTCAGCTATAACAAAAGACCAACGGTATGGTCGCCGCAATTTTAAATCTAAAACGAGAGTTTTTACTCCATATGTTTTTATTTCAGTCCCATTAGCCGGGTAAAGTCTATAGTCACTACACTTATCACTACTGTAAGGTCTTTTACTTGCTGGAAGAACTGAAATATTCGCACCAGTGTCCACTAAAAAGCTTAACCCGCTATTTCTGTCCATAACACATAGGTATTTTGGAGTCACTATGGTACAACTCTCCGCCTCCGATTGTACCATACTTCGTTTCCCTGTATGTTCTTGTTCCACGCACACGGCTCCACACATTTCTTTGCTTTATGCCGGTAACGATAATGATATGAGTAAAGCCAGCCGCACGGCCAGTCGCACGGCCAGCCGTGCGCCGGCTCATGTCTCGCCGTCGAGATGCGGATCGGGAACGTGCGCGACGAAAGTTGTGTCTGCGATTTCCAACTGTAACATGTTTTATTAAGAATTAAGCCGGCTGGACTTACGTGCGTTTAGATTCTAGATACTTCAGGAGCACTTCTTTGTTTTTTTGTGGTGGAAATCCTCATGGATAACCGGTTGATTATTAACCCAGCCTGCTCTGCCAGCCTCGAGCGGTTGCTCGGGGGAGCAGGTTGGGTTATGTCGGACTCCTACCGACTAAAATCACCATGGTGTGCCACTCCAGCATTATGGGTGCGTCACGAGTACTGTTCGTTTGCGCGACTTTCGCGATGCACCCTGCCAAAGCCTTCGGTACAGGCTCTCTCTGCTAGACGGTATCCGAGTACATTTAGGATGGCGTGTACATGGTGTGATGGCGGGTCGATGCATAATCCACAGGCCGCGGGCCGTGAGGCCACGCTCAAGGCGACAGGAGACGGGGAAGTTGACCTCTTCTGTGCTCAGTGCATCGTTTGCGGAGCGGGTTAGAGAGGGGTCAGTCATGCTCTCCCGCTCCGCCGCCTCCTTTTGGGAGATGAAAACTTCGCAGGAGAGCATGGCCTCCTAAGATCATCTGCTACTAACCATATCCTCGACCACAGACGGTAATGAGAGATCATCCCCCACTAAGGCGGTCCACTGTTCTCCGCGTGCCTGGTAGCGGTAGTCCACCAGCCCGTGCTGTGTCGTATCTTTGGCACAGTCACAGTGATGTCACCGGGGAGTCGGCTCACTCCCGGCTCTGTGCACGCAACTCACTCACGGAGCTTTGTTAGACGTTTCGTTTACAAAGGCTATCAATAAATAGTCCATTATTTATGAACATCTTACCCTCACAATATTACCTACAGTAGCGGTGTACAAGAATGAACGAACGGATTAGCTCCGCCTAACCCCTTAACTGTGGTGGCGCGCGGCTGCCCATTAATATTGCACGGCTTCGTTATGTTTGCTGGATTACCAGCGGCGGGCCGCGGCCGCGCGTCAGCGTA